>VDFB02006573.1:0-26300 GCA_007258455.2 Sequoia sempervirens
TAAATTTGATGCTTGCTTTAGCTTTTCTTTGATAAGCTTAATCTGATCTTCCATCTCCCTCAACATTTCAAGACCAATCACAATCTTGTCCTCCACCCTATCCCAACTGATGGGTGTTCAAAATTTATGTCCATATAGAGCCTCAAATTGTGCCATACCCAAAGAGGCATGGTAGGAGTTGTTGTAAGCAAAATCCACCAAAGGAAAATACTCCTCCTATTTGTGTTGTTGCTCCATACAATACATTTAGAGGAGATCCTCCACTATCTGGTTCACCCTCTCAGACTAACCATCGGTTTGATGATGATATGTTGAACTGAAATTTAATTTGGTTCCCAGGGAAGAATTTAGAGTAGTCCAAAATCTGGAAGTTATGTAAGTGTCACGATCTGAAATGATCACTTCTGGCACTCTGTGTAGTCAGAAGATTTCCTATACAAGTTTCCTTTCCAAAATCATCGAACCATCCTTGAGATTCTTGGGAATGAAATGTGCTACCTTAGTCAATTTGTCCACCACAAATAGGATGGTATCATGTTGATTCCTAGTTATTGGAAATCCCTAAGTAAAGTCCATAGTTATCACTTGCCACTTATATTCTGGTACCCTATGAGGATATAAAAGTCCCTCTACCATTTTAATTTTAGTCACACCGAGGTGCCTTGAATATGGTGCATTAATGAATTCCTCAAGTACCAACTTTCTCAACCCTACAGAGTTAGGAATATACATTTCACCTTGAAACCTCAAGAGTCCATCAGTCTCAAATACATATCAAACATATCTATGATATGAAGGATCCTACTCTAGGGCTTGTTTCACCCTCTCATAATTCTAATCCCTAGGTAAGGCTTGAATCACCTATTGTCTGAAATTATATTTGATGGTAACCATTGTTGCAAGGTATCTTCTCCTACTCAAGGAATCTGCTACCATATTTTCCTTTTCCTTAATATACTCTATGCCAAAGTCATATTCACTCAAAAATTCCAACCATCGCCTCTAAAAAGAATTTAGGTTGGGTTGAGTAAAGATGTGCTGTAACCTAGCATGATATTTTTTTAATTCAAATGGTTTTCGCAAGAGATAGTGTCTCCACATCTGAAGGGCATGAACTATGGCTTCCAATTCTAAATCATGTGGTGCATAATTTAATTCATGTTGTTTCAACTTTCTGGATTCATATGCCACCACTTTTCCTTCCTACATGAGAACTACTCCTACACCTCCTGATGCATCAGTAATCACTATAAAATGACCATTTGGATTAGGAACAATCAGAATAGGTGCATAAGTGAGTTTCTCTTTTAGTGACTGAAAATATTTTTCAAATCTATCACTCCACTCAAATTTATTTCATTTCTTTTGGAGTGCGGTAATGGGTGTTGCAATTGATAAGAACCGTTACAAAAACCTCCTGTAATAACCTACAAGCCCTATAAAACTTTAGACTTCAGAAACATTCTGTGGTGTTGGCCAATCTAAGATTTCCTTAATCTTATCCAAGTCCCTGGCTATCCCTTCTGCTGAAATAATGTGTCCCAAATAGTGCACCTCAGATTGGTAAAAGGTACATTTGGACATCTTCCCATATAACTTATGTTCTCTTAGTCGCTGCAAGAGTATCTTCAAATTCTTATCATGCTCTTCCACTAACTTAGAATGTATCAAGATATTTTCAAGGCAGATTAAGACAAAATTATCCAAACAATCTCGAAAGACACTATTCATGAAATTCATGAAGGCTACAGGAGCATTAGTAAGTCTGAACAGTAGCATTGTGAATTCATAGTCTCGTTCCCTTGTCCTAAAAGTAGTCTTGTGAATATCTTCCTCTCTTATCCTTAACTAATGGTACCTCGATCTCAGATCAATTTTTGAGAATACTTTGGCATCTTTTAACTGATCAAACAAATCATCAATACAAGGAAGCATGCATTTTTTTCTTGATGGCGACCTTGTTAAGCATCCTGTAATCAATGCATAACCTCAAGGTCCCATCCTTCTTTTTCACAAATATAACAGGAGCTCCCCAGGGTGACATACTTCGTCTAATGAAACCCTGTTTCAACAATTCCTCCAATTGGGCCTTTAGCTCAAATAATTTTGTGGTGTTCATCATGTACGGTAGCTCTTTGGGAAAAACATCCTGGAATTCTTTTAGTATGGGATGATCATTAATTGATGATTCTGTCTCATCAAGGTCCTTGACCTTTATTGTGTAAATAGTGCATCCCTTTCAACTTTCCTTCTTTAACTACATGGAAAAGACTTTCCTAAGATCTAGAGGCCTTTTTACCCAACAAATTTCCAAAAGGTTTCCTTGATCATCCAAAAACCTTATTGTTTTCTCTTTGCAATCAACAAGAGATTTATGTTCAGAGAGCCAATTTATCCCTAAAATTACATCATAAGATCCTAGTGGTGCTGCATATAAATTGACTTGCATTTTAAAGCTAGGGAGTTCAAGTTCACTGCAAAATAGGCATTGCTCTACCTTCCTCTCTACCTGGTTCCCATACTGAACTTTCCATGAATTTTCCATATAGCCCTGTCTAACAAATAATTTAGATACAACATGAGGATCCACAAAACTATCAGTGGCACCAATATCAATAAAAATAGAGACAAAACATTCAAACAATTTACCTAAAAGTTGGATAGGAGTAGCCTAATAATCTACTTGGTGGTTGTCAAAAGCCACATGAATATGATCTTGATTCTTTATATTCTATCTATTCACCCTCTTAGGGAACACACTGGTGTAATGCTCACCACCACAAGTATAACAACTCCCACGAGGTGCCTTATGCCTGTTAGAAAAATCCCTCCTATTATTGTCGTTCTTCTTATTGAAGTTAGTCCTCTTATTATTATTTTGGTTTCCATCATTATGGTCCTGAGGACTACCACCCATTTTAAATTTCTAATTTTCCTACTATTATTTCCTTGGCTACCTTGACTGCTCTGATTTCCCTGGTTACTATTATGTTGGTGATTTCCTTGGGACTTCTTATTTCCATACTTGGCTTCCCTACTTTTCTTGTAGTTTGCAACCTGTTGCATTTTATGTTCCTGCAAAAGTGCTAATTCAAAGGCTTCATCCATGGTAGCAGGTTTGTGTATGTCTACCTCATTTCCAATTTGAGGCCTAAGCCCCATAATCAATTTTTGAATTTGAAACCTCTCATCATGTTGGTACTAAGGTACGTACTTAAGCAAGTGAGAGAATTTCTCCCAATATTGTGTCACTATCATTCCCCCTTGAATGAACACTTGAAATTCTATTATTTTCTTATCAAAGTAGGACTATGGAAGCCACCTCTTTCTGAATGTCTACAAAAATTATTCCCATGTTACCTTACTAGGAAAAAACTATTTATCGGCCCTTTCATTCTCCCACCATGTAGTAGTTTCACTGGTGAGCTGGTAGGAACTCCATTTAGCCTTAGCTTCCTCAGATAAGTTTCAAAGGGAAAAGTTCTTTCCATTTCAATAATCCATTCTTCTACCCCATACCAAAAGGATTTTCCATCAAACTTGGGTGGCACGACCTTCTTGAGGTCCTTACCCAAATCTTCAGCTACCTTCATTAGTTTACTTTGATTCTTTTCAGTTTCATGGTTTTCTCCATTTGGTTCATTTCTATTTTTTTCACTTTCACCAAGATCAGACCTTATTGGCCTAGTCTGTCTTTCCTGTTCAAGGTTATTGATCCTAGCCTCTTGCCTACTTAGGATGGCCAAAATCTGATCCAACTTATCATTGGGATCACCACGAGATCCTCCTCCCCATTCCCATTGATAATATCTAACATCCATTAGGATTTACCCTGGAAAACATAACATCAAGCGTAATTAGGAATAGGTCCTAGAGTTGAACCTTGTTGCTCTAATACCAAAATATAATGCTTGAAAAATGAAATTGTTATAACCATAAGTGATACCAAATAAATTTCTCACATTCCAAGTAAAGTAAAAGTAATTTATGCATAGAACGAGAGCTATCTAAAAGAGCTTAAAATAAAAAGTAGTACTGAATTTCATTTCAGGTATCAAAAGAGTACATTATATCCAAATCAATGTAACAACAATGATCTTTACATCAACATATATATATATATATATATATATGTCATTATCATATCAATGAGTTTCCATCATTTCATCTTGTTTCAAGTTACATCAATAACTTTCATTCAATACATATATTTCAATGTTACTTAAAAATCTTTCATTCAATGCATTTATTTCAATGTTTCATCAATGAATGTCAAATAAAGTTAAATTTTCAAGTGGGCTATGCAAACCTTTCAAAAATAATACATGAATACATCTATAGCATATGAAAATATGAACCTCAATTTCCATTACACCACTGGTGTTCTTGCAAGTTGGGGCCAAGAGTGTGATTAAGGTGCCTTTTCAACCCAACCATGAAGTACATGACTTCCCTTGGTTTCTTCCTAACTCAAAAAAATCCCCGGCCCTACATGAGGATCCTAGCAACCCAAAACAATAAAGTAGGAGGGAACTCTTGATGCAATCCTGATGCCTATATGCATTCCTAACATGAGAATAACATATCTCTTGCAAACAAGAGGTGGCAAAGACCTACATGCATTTATTTCTAGGATTTTATTTCCATCTATTTCAATGGTACATGTGCTTGGCCAAGCATAAATAAAAATAAATGATAGTTTTAGAAAAGGTAAAACTACCATCTTTGTGGATCCACCTTCGACATCCTGTCCAAGAAGTTTCTCAAAAGAATAATAAATAATGCTTTTTCCCATTTAAAGTTTTCATTCAATTTTAGACATTTCTACTTCAAAGGACTTCCATCAAATTCAATGTACACACAAAGATTCTCAAATAGCTTTTCATAAACACACTAGTTTAAGAGAAATTCACCATACAATTGATTTTGAAAATCACTAAACAATCCAAATTTAGTCTTTTGAAAAGATCATGTATAAACTCACAAGTTCTATTTCCTATTTAAATAATTTGATCAAAGTAAGAAATTTATATAAGTTCAGAAAGAACTACACTAATTAGCCATATAAGTATGGGGTAAAATCATAGGTTATTGATTACTTTCCTATTTAATAGGAGTATGTCTATACTTATATGAAAAAGAATAATAACTTAAATTTTAAAAAGGAATTTCTCTCACTTTAATCAATTTCAAAATTACATATTTCAGGTTTGGCTACTAGATAATCTCCCAATGAAGATAATAATAATTACTTGATATCTAGTTTAAATGCCATAATATATATATATATATATAAGTTTTATAACACAATATATAGTTTGAGCTGAGTTTTATGCTAAAAAAAGTCAATATAAATGCCAAGATTCATATATAAATAAATATGTATTTTCTATGGTTTCCAAAGATATACATATATTTCTATATATATATATATAATGTGTATATATATATATAGAAATTTGTAATTAATATATACATATATATACACTATTCTTAAAACTCACACATGACACATATATATTTGGGTATTTGAATAATGAGTATTATATTTTCCAAATGTATATATATATATATATATATTACACATAACTTGTAATTTCAAAGGAAGTGGAATGTCGTAGTTTATATGCAAGTTTTATGTGGAATTTTTTTATGGAAGGAAGTATAAAACACAATTTACACATTATGAGGGGCCGACACCACTCCCATGGGGATGGCACTTCTTGTAAAGGGGCAATGCCACCTCCATAGGCCACGACCTGTGGAGGGCGTTTTCCCTCCACAACCAAGCCCATCCTTCATGGGCATGGCTAGGGTTAAGCCCCAACTACACAACATTCACAGTATGAGTATGCAAATATATATATATATATATATATATATATATATGTATGTATGTATGTATGTATGTATGTATGTATGTATGTATGTATGTATTCATATTTCAAAATATATGCATATAAATTCAATAGTACAAGATGAGATTATGGATAAAGAGTTGTATAAGAAAGGAATCCCAATTAGGTAATAGGATAATCTGTATAGAGAAGCTGAGTAATTTTTTTTTACAAAGGCATACAAAAGAATAGAAAACTTGCACACATTTCTCAGTGTTGCAAACACTACACACAATAATTGCTTGAGATTATTTCATCTATATTATTGTTCTTCAAACACTTGAGGGTTAAATTTATGGAAAGAAAAATTAGAAACCTGGATATTTTGCTTCCAGTTATAGGTGCTCTCCAATAAATTCTACTCTCTTTATACTTGATTTTTGAAGAGCTTCTTCTTCTTCTCTCCTTTTCTTGTCACTTTCTTTTCTCCTTCTTCCTTACTAATTTTAAACCTAGAATTCTTGAAAGAAAAGCTTTTTCTTCGCAGCCATTAGAGTTATTTTGTAGAGTATATTTTCAAGAAGTAAGACATGAATCCGTTATCACTCTCGAGAATTCTTTTCCGAAATAAAGTTTTCCTTTTTCCATTTCTAAAACCTAATATTGAAAAAAGATTTTTAAAATGAAATTGAGATATAACTTATATTTTTCATTTCCTATTCTCAGATGAAAATATAAAATAATTTTCAATTTTGGTTGCTATCAAACCACTTTCAGAATCTTTACCCCAAAATAATTCCTAAATTACAAGTAAATGTTTATCTATGAATTAAGAGAAATATATTGTAGTTTTGCATAAGTTAATTTATTATCTCTCAAAGGTGCTTTTCAAGTCAAAAGAAGGAGTGAACTCCTCAAATTTAATCATGCATAATCATTAAAACCAAAGGCTCTATAATTAGTTATTTTGCTATATTGATATATATTTCACTATTTTATTTAGTTTGACTAATAATTGAGTATTTTGTGAATTTCAATCAAAATAGTCAAACCAAAATTAGCATGTTCCTAAATTACAGTCTACATGAATCTAAGAGTGATCATCTACAGTTGAGAGGGACTTCTCTTTATCCTTTCTAGGGAATAACCTCCATCTCATAATCACACCTTCCTCTTCAATACCTATATCAGGTGCTCAAAAACCACAACAATAAACTGAATTAGTATCCCATAAAGATATAAATGAAAACAATAGAATACATTAATTCAAATATTTCTATTCTATTTTTGCTTCATCTTCAAAGTAAAACACATTCAATACTATACAGCTTTTTATTAATTTAAAGTAAAACCTTATTCATCACCCAAGCACCATGTCAGCCTCATTCTTCTTTCTACCAAACCATCAAGTTCATATAAAAGATTCACACAAAATAACCAAGTAGCACAGAGTTCAGGATATGATAGAGAATAGTCATCAAAACTAATTTACAGCAAACCTCCCTCAAAGTAATTATTGTACAAACTAGGAACCCTAAGTTTCAAAACCTATGGTATAGTAGGGACTTTTGTGACTTTCCTGCTGATCCAAACCAGCCCTGGAAACAAGCACATGAGACTCAAACACATTATCCAAAGATTTAATAGAACAAAGGGGAGGAAGTTACATATCAAACTATAAGTCACAGATGGGACCCTGGAAATATACTCAATATCAATCCCAAACAATACGATGGAAAATGATAAAGAAAAGAAACAAGAGAACCATTATTCCAATTACGCATATGGGGACACATTTTTAGGAACCCTCTCACAAGTTGATGAGAATAGGGAAAACATAGTGACTCTACAAGGTGGAGACAACAACTATAACGTAACCACATGTGGAGGAAGAGTTACAATTCAAGGAGTACCACCCAAACCTACAATAAAGTCACCAAATGACTATGGTATTATGGAGAAATTAAAGAAAACACCTGCCCTAATCTCAATATTAGATTTGTTAAAACTATCACCTTCCCATAGGGAAATACTTGAAAAGGCATTAGAAACAATAGTCCCTAATGAGCTCGATCCTAGTCAGTCCCAAGCTATGGTTGGTAAGATCACACAAAGTAATCATTTAATATTTTATGAGAAAGATCTACCCCAAAGAACATTTCATAACCAAGCCCTCTACATAGAGGTTAGTGTTCATAAGACCATGGTCAAATGGGTACTGATAGATAATGGTGTAGGTTTAAACATCTGTACCTTAAAATTTTTCAAACAGTTGGGGCATTTTGATGATGTGATTGAAAAATGAAAGAGTATCATGATAAGGGCCTACGATGACCTAGAAAGAAATTTTGAAGGAACAATCAGGTTACTAGTGCAGATAGGGCTAGCCCTAATAGAAACCACTTGTCACGTACTGGACCTTGAGCTGCCATTCATCCTCCTCCTGGGATGCCCTAGGATCCACGCATTACAAGCAGTCCCTTCCACTTTTCATGAATTCCTAAAGTTCCCCCATGAAGTAAAAGAGGTAACACTATATGCCGATCCTAAGCCTTTTCATTTCTATGCCAAGTTAGAGGATAAATACAATAAAATCCAAGGTGTTCCTAGCAACGACATAGCATTCCACTCCTTTTCTTATGTTGATCCTTCAACACTTCCATCCACCTCAACTAGGAACACCTCAAGTGACCAACCAAAAAATGGAAGCCAAGATTTAGTTACTTGACAAGGGTAATGGGTATTACTATTTCAACCAAGCATTCTGCATTAGCATACTTCCGCCAACACCCAGAGTATATGGAGTTCCAAAAGAGATCAAGATAGTATAAATGATTTCCAAGCCCACTATCTTCACTAGGTGGGGAGACATGTAAGACGAAGAAATATTTGAGAACTTTTCATCTATGATCTATAAGGAGGACCAAGAAGAACCAGAAGAGTCGAAACCCATTTTAATTGACCCTACTACTAAAGATTATCAATTAGTTAAACATATGGGATATAATAGAAAGGGTGGCCTTTGGCTACAAAAGCAAGGTTGGTAAGAGCCTATTATAGTAGAACAAAGGAAGAATAATATGGGGCTAGGTTATAAACCAAACGATGTGGTTAAATTCCAAAAACTAGATGAACCTCTTGGAAGAAGCAAGAAACTTTTGCTACCATTAAGGCACTGGATACCTATCATACCTTAGACAATGATTTACTTGTTGAAGTATTATTTGATAACTTTAGTATCAAGAAGAGGGATTGAAGTAGATCCAGCCAAGGTAAAAAAAATAATGGAGATTCCTCCACCTAAGACACTAAAATAGTTGAGGAGCCTACAAGGGAAATTGCAATCCATTGGGAAATTTATCACATAATTGGCAGACAAGAGTCACCCTTTCACTCATATCCTACATAAGGACATCACCTTCAAGTGGGATGGGAGATGTGACCAAGAATTCCAACAAGTCAAGGAGTACCTACTTACTCCTCCTGTACTCATGCTACCTATCCCAAAAAGTGAAATGATACTTTACGTGTCTACCACAAAAGCAACACTGGGAGCTCTCTTAAAGCCCAACTAGATGATAACAATAGAAAAAGGGAAATCTACTATATCAGTAGAATACTAGTGGGCTATGAACTTAACTACTCTCCCATTGAAAGAGCGTGTCTCTCAGTCATGTTTTCAACACAAAATCTAAGACACTACATCCTGAATAGAAAAGGTAAGCTAATTTCTAAGATAGAACCACTCAAGTACTTACTAGCAAAGGCAGTCGTAACTGGCCGAATAGCCAAATGGGTAATGATCCTAAGTGAGTTTGATGTAGAATATGTGGATAAGAGAGCTATAAAAAGATAGATTATAGCAGACCAACTAGCTGAAGCATCCTTAGATGATCACAAACCTCTCATAGTGGATTTTCTAGATGAGAGTATCTTGATGACAAAACAAATAGACCAATGGACTCTATACTTTGATGAGTCCCATACTCAACATGGACCTAAGGTACATGTTGTTTCTTCTCACAACAGGAGATGAGTAGCCTTAGAGGCCTATGGGATTGCATTCACATGCACAATAACATCCTCAAAATATGAAGAGTTCTTATTAGGCGTTAAAAATAGTTTATTAGATGGAGAATAAAAAGAATACATCTCTTTGGAGAATCTTAGGTGAGTAATCCCAGGACAAATTGAACAATGAGTACAGGACATAAGATGAAAAATTGATTCCATATAAAAGGATGGTGGATAGCTTTAGAGATGTTAACATCATAATGTGCCCAAATAAATTCCTCAAGTCAATAGCTTATAGTTGTTGATACAATGCTTAACAATAGGCTCCTTTGCTTGATATTCATAGATATGCCTAAAATATAGGTTCAACTTGTGGAACATTTGTTGGTACTAACGATTGACATCCTAGAATCAAAATTGGTATGTTTTTTTATTGGTCCCAACTCCCCATGGTACCAAGATAATTTTGACTACATCTAGCATGGTATGTTACTCTAGATGGTATGTTACTCTGGTACCTTAATGCAGAAGAAGCACAAAAAACCTTACAAGAGGTGCATGAAGGTATTTGCGAATCCCAGTCTAGCAGACTTAACTAAGTCCAGAAACTGCTTAGAAAAAGATACTACTAGCCCTCCTTGGAACATGAATGCATACAATATTCAAGAAAGTGTTGAAAATTTCAGTATCATAGTGACTTGGTTAATGCACCAGGATAGGAATTGACACATATAACCACCCCATGGACTTTCTCACAATGGGGATTAGACCTGGTAGGCAAGATATAACCCGCTTCATCCAATGGGCACAAATTCATTATCACAACAACAAAGTACTTTACTAAATGGATAGAGGAAATTCCATTGACCTATTTCACTGGAAAACATATATCAAAATTCATTTTGAATTATCTCATCTGTAGGTATGGAATTCTGCAAATAATAATAATAGACAATGGAACCCAATTCAAAAATCTAGATGTCCAAGAGCTTTGTTCCCAATTTTCTATCCACCATCAATTCTCCACACCCTATTACCCCCAAGGAAATAGTGAGACTGAGGCATCTAACAAAACCATATTGAAAATACTCAAAAAGACTATTAATGAAGCCAAACATGATTGGCATTTGCAACTAAACCCATCCTTATGGGCCTACCAAACCAAAAGTCGCACACCTACTGGCACCGCACCATTTTCCTTGGTCTACGGACTAGAGGTTGTCTTACCTATTGAGGTTGAAATCCCTTCATTGCGAGTTTCACTAAAAGCCATGGTCAACAATGAAGAATACACAGTATCCAGGTTGAATGAATTAGAACTTCTAGATGAAAGAAATTTGAGCGTGTTAAACCATTTGCAGGTTTATCAGAATTGGATTAAACAAAACTATGACAAAAGGATCATAGATAGGAACTTTCAGGTTGGTGAATTATTCCTCAAAGAAAATCAAAAAGTACAATTAAATCAGGATGGCAAAGGAAAATTTGAACCCAACTGGTTAGGCCTGTTTATCATCACAACAAGGTACGACTTTGGGGAATATCAGTTAGCTACTCTTGAAGGAGAACCTTTAGTTGAATCATTGAATAGAATCCACCTCAAGAAGTTCTAGACACATGAAGCATGTCAAAATACCCTAGGAAAAAGGGTAAAAATCCAAAAAAATAGAAAAAAGAATAAAAAATACAAAAAAATAAAAAAGAAAGAAAAATAGTAAACATAAATAAAACATTCTCTCTGAGTGAAAACCACTTTGTGGTGCTCTTAGAATAGGCACCATAGTAAAATCCTGGTAAACAAACACTATTTTTGAATAAAAATTGCATCATTATCTATCAGTACTATCCACAACATCCACCCATTCATTTCATAATAAAACAAGGTATCCAACCATGGCTTGTTAGTGATTAAGGAAAGTCATCTTGTCTACAACTAGGGGAAGTTTCAAAAGCTAGTCATGGATTAGATCTTTGAGTGTCCTATCATGGTCAAAGAAAACAAAGAAAGTAAAAAAAACATGGGTATGTACAGGATCATGATGGGCCAAAAAGTGGCGATATGATGGGTATGTGTAGGGTATGTGGCTGACAACTTTGTTTTTACCCAAAATTGATGAAATGAAAGGGTTTTAAAGGATATTCTCAAGCTTTCCTGATATAAAATTATGCTTACTTTGAATCTAATAAATTATTATTATTCATTTTCTCTTTGAATTATGACTAAAGGTCCGATTGATGGGCTAATTGAAAACATCTATAGCTTTCAAGATGGTATCCTTTTATTGAATTTGAAACATGCCATACATTCTATTCTTGCATACTAGGATTAAAAATTAGACTTTCATGAAGTTTTGACCAGAGTTAAGATTGGGACATACAAGTTTTATATTTTTAAAAGAAGTTGTAATAAAAGTTCATAATTAATTGTTTACTTTGAGAAAAATTACAAAAATATGCATCCATTGAGATGGAGTCCTCTATACTTATATCTAAAATATTCCTAAAAAAATATTATCATTTATTGTGGTTAAATTTAGGCTAGACATTAATTCTTATTTTTCCTGAAATTTAAGTACTACGTTTAGAGTTTAAAATTTTCACTGGAAATGAAATTTAAAAAACCTAGTAGTTTTAGAAACCCATTCAATTTCCTATAGATTCTATTCTTACATATTTTTTGAATATAAGATAACTTATTCAAATTTTTATGTCAAGTTGCCTAAGTCTGATTTTTTTGAATTTTCGTCGATTAAGGGTTTGTTTTCTCAATGTTGATCCTACACATACCCACATCAAAATATAAAAATAATCAAAACAAATCAAAACAAAAAAAAGTCAAAAACATCAAAATAGCAAAAAATCTAAAAACATCTAGAAAACCACAGAAGATAAAAAACATTTAAAAGAAACAAAAAAAAACAACATTATGGGGTTATTTCTTCACTCAAACAGTCTAAGATATCAACATTTTTTTCTTTAGACCTCCACAACCTAGTTCAAATTATATTTCCTGACATATCTTCCCTAGACACCTTAAATTGGAATATCAATCCTAGATTATCCAATGTTGTGTACCCAAAATAATTTATGCTTTGGAGTCAAATGATCAAAAGTACAGTGGTCTCTTTGTGTACAATGTAGGAAAGTCTTATTAGCCCATGAGACCACAGAGTTAGTCCTTAGGTTTCCAACATGCTTTATTTCAGCTTAGTCAAAACACAAAATCTAAAAGTAGTCCAAAATATACAAAAGCTTAAAACGATTCACAAAATAGAAAAGGTCAAAATTTAAAAACCAAGCAAGCTATGAGCCTCTGTGTGTACAACGTACGCAAGGATTATCTCTGATGAGCCCTTGAGGCCCTAGGTTAATCCCCAGAAAATGTAAAAAAAAACATCATAAAACTTAGAAAAAAGGAAAACATGACCCATGTCCACCATCACAATTCGCAATAAGACATCATCCATAATAAATAAATCATCACACTCACCCTTTTGACAAAACAAATGAAAAAAAAAGGCAAGCATTAATAGCAAGAACTTTCAAGTAGATAATCATAGAAGAATTGGATCGCAAAATGAACTTAAAAAAAGCCAAGTATCAGATACATATCTTTTTGATGAGACCCAACAACATCCTGAGATATGTCTTAATAGATTCATTCCTCGTACGATAGACATGATCAACATTGGATAAATAGACCCACCCCAAATAGCTATTGGCAAGTGATATAACAACATTGTTTTATCTTTTTGTTGTCTTATTTTTGTAATTTACATTATTGACTCATTCCCAGGATCTCTCGAGGATGTCCATAATGATTTAGAGAAGAAGGAATTAGGGAATTTGAGCATCATTTCAATTTTCTATTTGTGGATAGTATTTTTATACTACAATGGCTAATACTTTCTTTTTTCTGTGTGTGGAAGTCATCTTTTGAACATTTCATGTATCAATCACATGTTAGGTTCTTAATGCCTCTTGTGTTACTGGTCTAACATGTTTGTAAAGCTTCTCACCCATAAAATCTAATAGTGTTTTTGTATGTCTAGTATGAGCAAGAATACTCCTTGTTTGTAGAATCAAAGTCCATGCAATTTCAATTTGTTATTTGTGGATAGTATTGTTATACTACCATGGCTAATGCTTGTTTTGTTTTGTGTGTGGAAGTTTTCTTGTTTATAGAGTCACCAAATAGGGTTTCCATCAATGACAACACCAAAAATATTTGTAGTGTCTCTTGCCAACAATCTCCCCCTTCGGCATTGATGGTAGCACTTAGTGAAAAATGACTAGGTGTCAGATCAGTACCAACATAAATACATTTCCAACTTCAAAACTTCAAAAAGATCTTCAAACACAACTCAAAAATTACAACTCCCCCTGAGATTTTTATACATTTTTCACCGTTCTACTATTCCCCTTTGACATAAATGGCAAACGCAGGAATCTACATACCAAAAATCAAACAAAAACTTCAAACTACATATGTATAAACTTGCTTCTACAACTTACACTAACTTGAAAATATCTGCAAAATTGTTCTTCAACAGGTTCAAACTTGTGTCCCAACCCTTCTTGAGACTCTCCAAGATAGTCATGTGACCACATAATAGATAAGATTGCAATTATATAGATTCAAGGTTCACCAAATCACTGACCGTGAAAGCTTCTTGTGCTTCCTTCAATGCACTCAACATTGTTTCCATCTTTAGACCAATTAGGCCTCTAAGCTCACATGCTCATTCCACAATTATATCCTTATCATGATTCAAACTCTTTATCTTTTCAAGTAGGGATATAACTTGACCTTCTTGCTTTCCAACAAAAATAGTTAAAGGATCAAAGGCTTTATAAATATCAACTAACTATTTATCATGATCTTTAATCTTCTTCTCATTGTCTTCAATAAATTTTGAAAAAGACAAACATGACTTATAGATCTTTCATCCTTTAGATAGTGCATCTTGAACATTCTTCACATATGTAGCTAATAATGATTTTTCATTAGAAATCATGCACTTTACCCTATTGAACCTTTTTATCATCAAATTCCTTTGGTACCTTGTCCTTAGCTGACTTCTCAAGGGACTCAAAATGAGTACTTATAGAATTAATAAGATTCTTTAGTTCACTGGAGGTAGAACTAGATGGATCCTTCACATGAGAGGGCATGATTATCTCTAGAATACTAGATGCAAGACTCAATAGCTTACTATCCTCAATGTGAGACTTCAACAATTCTTCTCTAGCTTCCGCTTGAGTAAATCATGCAACTTTCAATTTCATAATCAGAGATAAAGTAGCCAAATTAATAGCACCTTCACCCAATTCAAGGTCAAATTCTTCCTATTGCACTTCTAGAAATTTCTTCACTACCTATACAGTGTCTCTTTCTTCCAAAAGAACTTCTTTTACTTGAACCTTCTTTTCTTCCATCACTATTTCCTCAACTACAAATTCTTGCTTGTCTTTAGGAATTTCAACTTCTTCACTTGATATCTCTTTTTCTTTAACCAACACAACTTTAGGAGCTTCAGTCTATATAGGTTTTTTAGTGTCATTCATGTCAAGGGGATTCATATTATCCTCAAATGTATATTCTTTTCCTTCTTCATTTACTAGATTAGATGTAATATCTCCATCATGACTTTCTTTAGAAACAACATTGATTTTGTTCTTTAACAAAACTTCCTTTAGAATTGTTTCAACTTCTTCTACTACCTCTTTAGTCTGACCAATCATAAGCTTATTTGCTCTCTTTTTTCTCTTGAAATCCTTCTTAGCTTCATTTAGAATATTTTTCATCTCTGAACTATAGATTTTTGGCTCTCTAAGTCTTTCTAGCACTTCTAGGGTTTTGCACCTAAAAGGAGAAAGCAAGGGCTAAAGAATCTAACTAGTTCATTCAAATTAGGAAATGTGTGATATAATTAGGACTTAATGGAATGATCTAAATACATATAAGTTATTAAATTTATCAAATATAAATGCAAAATCTAAGAAACAAGTGATGTTTGAAAACACATTGTGTAATGCAACAATGAACTAGAAATAAATGCAAAACTTAACAAAAATGAACCAAACTAAAATTTTGCTCCTGGAATGTGGATGGGGACTAGAAATTTCTTCTAAAATTCTATTGATTCTAAAATTTAGGCTTGGTGGCACTCATTCGCCATTCTGGGTGAATCAATCCCAATTCTGCAAAACTGAACTAGAGCCTGTTTTGGACAAAAGGGTATCCAAAAATGCAGAAATCAAAAAATTGACCCTAGAGTGGGACTCATTCGCCACCCATGGTGAATGAGTCCACTTTTGAATTTATGAATATTCAAAGGTGGATTCTAGGGCTTTTAGTTTGCACTTCTTCTTCCTATAGGTGTTTGCTTCACAAAATTGTTTGATTCGGTCCTAAAGAAGTGACTTTTATTGATGATATGACTTGAATGATGAGAATAAGACTTGAATGAATTTGGAAATGAAATGAAAATGTTTCCCTATTAGTCCTCCAAAGTCTAAATCGCAAAGAAATACAAGGCCGAAGAGAGATATATTTGAAGGTTAGGGCGTGGGGTTTGCCTTGGTCAAACCCTATTTAGGTAATTAAACCAAAGTGATGAAATAAAATAATGAAACATGCAAAATGGAGATTAATACAATAAGCCAGGGAGTTTTATTTTAGAATTACACTTGAGATAACAGCTAGAAGATTCAACACTTGAATGCTTTAGAAAGCCAACTTAAAGACTTCTAATAGAGAAACCATAACTTGCTTGACTTGTCGTGAAAGATAGATGATAAAACAATGATGAGGGACGTAATAATGAAAGGTTAGTTGAAAAATGAGAATAAAAACACTTATTTATAGTCAATTGTGCCTTAGTATCTAGAGCTATACCTCATCCACCCAGGACCCAGCACAAAGAATTGAACTTAAAGAGCTAATTTTCTTGAATTGGAAACCTCAAAATGATTCAAACTAGGACTCATTAAGCCACTAATGGTGAATGGGTCCCCACCAGTCATTTTTGTTGGGAATCTTGAGAAGTAAAAAATTAGGCTTATATGATGACTATGTCAATTATTTGATCAAATTATACTCAGGATGCACAATATGGTTCGAATTAGAACCTATTAGTGATTATGTAAATGTTGAATAAGGTTTGGTGCACATAAATCAATGTGAAAATGTGATTAAATACACTTTATGACACTAAAATTAGGTCCACATAACCTAGAAATGCACAAGAATAAATGTGAATATGCAAGACACATTACAACACTATTTTATCATTAAGTTTACATTAAGAAACTTCTAGATTGATGTAATAATGTTATTAAACACATTTTATAATGTTGAATTAGGGAGAAATAAGTTAATTAAGTCTAGAAAAGTGTGAAAGTCCTTTACAAGACTTTACAACACCTTTACAAGATGACATTAGAAGCATGTTGTTCAATTTGTAAGGTTCCAAGATCTAGTGTGGACACACAAAATAACTCACAACACTAGATTAAGGCCTCATTAAGTCTAGTTAACCATGAATTAATCCCATGTTAAGCAAAGGGTCCATTTTTCTATGGCACAATCTCTTCAATTGACATCACTAGACCGAGATCAACAAGTATTTTTTCAGTCATTTGCTCTTTTTTAGTTCTTGCATTCACTCTCCTCATTTCTAAAATTTCATACAGATCTTTGGGTAACTTAGACATTATTTCAATGAGAGTCATATTGAAATTGTTCAAATAATTTATTGTAGCCTCCTGAAGAACTCTTTGTCCAACACTTTCAAAGGTATCATACCATTCACATAGAGGCTTCACATTACCATCGTTGATTATTCCTCTCTCTACAGACATGGTTTGTCAATTTTCATCTTCTTCTTTGCCTTTTCTTCACCAAAGGGCTTGTCCTTAGTGACTATTGTTTCCTAGGTGCCCATATGCTTTATCTCCCTTACCTCTTCATCAGATTCAGTCTCTTCATCTTCTGAAACAATTACATAGACTCTTGTGCTTTTATCCTTCTTCCTCTTACTAGATTTATTAACTTGAGCTTTCACAGGGGTTGAATTCTTTTCCAGAACAAATAGGGGTACAAAGCTCCTCGTTGATCAAGTTCAGGTAGAGGATGTTGTCGTACTAGAAGATTCAGTTTTAGCAGGTTCTCCTACTTCTGCTTGTTCTCTCTTTCTTCTAGCTTCTCTCACACCTTCTGTAGATATACCCATGCCCTCAATAAAGGATTCAACTTCCTTCCTTACTCTCCTAACTATCATAGGTTTCTTCAACTGCTTATACACTTGCATATCCTTTTATTCATAGGTTCCAAACCTCTATTCTATTAGATCTAGAGGTTTTCTCAACAAATGTTGTGCATATAGTTCCAAGATGTTCTCCTCAACTTCATAGCCCATTGGCATAATCCAGACCATTCTAGGATCTGCAGCTTCCATCAAGCATTGATCAATGTCAACCATGAAATAGATAATGTCCTTGTACTTCTCCACAATAGAAGTAGGAATTATTTCTCTTGCTTGCATCTCACTTTGAAAACTCTTGAAATATCCCCAGATAATAGTTTTCATTGTCTTACTATCACCAATTCTGTACAAGATATCTCTAATTTGAATAACTACCAGTGCATTATCTTGCCATTGAACTTTTCCAAATCTCAGAACTTCATTCACAAATTAGAAGAATAGAAACATTAGTAGATTACCATACTTGGGTATGTGTAGGATTATGATGGGACAAAAAGTGGTGATATGATGGGTATGTGTAGGGTATGTGGCTGATGAATTTTTTTTACCCAAAATTGATGAAACGAAAAGGGTTTTTAAAGGAGATTCTCAACCTTCCATAATATAAATTATTCTTTACTTGAATTTGTAAATAGTGGTATTTCATTTCCTATTTGATTATGACTAGAATCTTGATTCATAGGATGGATTAAAACATCTATAGCTTTCAAACAAGCGTCACATTTTGCATGAATCAAAACATGTATGCACATTCATGCTTAAGTATACTATAGGATTAAAAAAAAAATCATGAAATTTTTGACCAAGTTAAAGGTGGTCAAACATCTGAGGATTTTTATATTTTTTAAAATTTGTAATAAAAAATCATAATTAATTATTTACTTAGAAAAAATTACAAAAATATATGAATTACATTAGTACATGGAGTCTCTAGTTATATCTAAAATATTATAAAAAATATTATCATTTTGTTGTGGTTAGGTTAGACAAACACCTACTTACTTTTCACGAAATTTAAGTACTCTTTGCATTGAAATTTCAAATTTTCACCAAAATAATTTTTTCTTTTTAAAATAAACATAGTAGTTCAAAAACTATATTCAATTTTCTCAAGATTCTATTGTTACATTTTTGAAATAATATAGATAACTTATTCAAATTTTAATGTCAAGTTACCTGGCTTTAATTTTTCTAAATTTTTTCCATGATGATCGTGCACATACCCACTTAAAGGAATTATTCTTGCTCTTTCTTGATCTTATCAAGATTCTCCATGAGTTGACCCAGGAGTAATTCACATAAGTCCTTTGCATTCTCCTTCACCATTTGATATGCTTCATAAATAGTTGTACTACATATAGAATTATCCCAACTAGAGTGATAGATCTTGTAAACAATGACCATCAAGGAAAATTTCACATCCACATCAATAATATCATCAATTTTCATAGCTCTTTTATCAAACACAAAACTAGTTGCATCAGTAACTATCTAAATTTTCATGGACTTGAAGATCGACAATGCACCGAAGGAATTTAAACTAGTAAAAATGCTTATGGATTCTTTTGTGATATTAAAAGGTTGATTGAACCACATAAATTGAGCTTGAACTCGACTCAAAATATACCAGACTCACTCGTTTTCTTCAAAAATGGGAAACTTTACAATCTGTGTGAATTTCTTCTCCTCTAAGGTTTTGAATTCAGGTTTACCTTGAAATCTTCTGCAAATTTATGATGAGTACAAATTCAACAACTACGAGCTCCCTAACTCCTTAATATTTGTTTCAATGTATTGCCTAATGTCTTCCATATGTAAGACACCATATGGAACAAATGAAAATGTACCTAAGGGCTCTATCTCAACAAATTTGAAAGGATGCCACTTGAATTTTGGATGGCGTCCATTTTCACAAATTCATAAGTTCACAAGATTTCACAATAAATACCTTTTTGCCAAATTAGGGTTTGATCGCTGAATCTCCATCACACTTGAATCTTTTCCAAATTTTTCCAAAGGGATTCATTTGAGCTCTCAAACTTCTTCTCAAAATGCAATGTGATGAATGAGGAATATAAGTAACCTTTTATCATTTGCACAACTAACTTTTTATCGCAATAAATGCTTTTTCCCTAGGTCTTCTATACACCCTATTTTCATAGATTGTGAAAGAAAATTCTTTTGCAAACCTTGAACTCTATAATTACTCTCAAACAGCAACATTTGTAGATATCAATCTACAATCTTGCACTCATCCACTAGTTTCAACTATTGGTAGGGGTTTGAAGGATTTTCTTAAGAAATCCCCCTAGGCTAAAGCCCTTAATCTAATTCCCAGAGTAATTACCAAAACTTAGATCTAGTGCAAAATCATTTCCTATAATAGAAGGGATCTTCTTCACCCATATATTCTTCATTTGCTTCCTGATATCATATGTAGTGACTTTTCCTTTTCCCTTTTTATCCTTCTGCATGTTTCTCCTTTGATTTATCAGACCCTTTTTTCTTCTACAAAATCTATCAATGTGACCAAATTTGTTGCAATTGTAGCACACCACATTTCTTTCTCCAAACCAATTGTTCCATTAACTATCTCTTGATCTACACTGGTTAGAAATATGGCCAAATCTATTGCATGTATAACATCTGATATTTATATTGAGAAATTTAGTTGACATACTTCTACATTCAATTGAATTATGACCATACTTGTTGCAATTAAAGCACTGACCTGAGAATGATGGACCACTTGAATTCATTCTACTCCTACATTGAGTTGCCATATGACCAAATTTATTGCAAACAAAATAGTAACCATTGAAACTTTGAGCATTAGGTTATCTTACCGAATATCTTCCAACTTTGTTCATTTGATTTCCTTGCCTAAATCTCCTTTGTCTAGATCCAAAATTTTCTCCTTTCTTATATCCAAGACCTCATTTTTCACCTTTAGTCCTCTAACATTTAATGAGTTCATCAAGCTTGGTTGAGCTAATCTTGAACTTCTCCTTGAATTCATTTATAGTAGCAAGTCCATCTCTAAGATCAACAATTTTCTTTTCAAGCTCTTCTTCACTATTTATGGATTGTTCCAATTCAAGCTCTAACTCATTGAATCCATCAGTAATTCAGCTGCATTCTTCAGACTTCTCTTTCAAGGACTAAGGAAGATTCTCTTCATTCTCCTTTCTATCTTTAGTCTCCTTGGTCATCCTCATCATAATAGATTCCATTTCATGCTTTAGGATTGCATTATCTTTGGAAATTTTTTCACATTCTTCTATCTTTTCCTTTAGGGCTTGAGTTAGTTGTTCATCTTCAATGCTTTTACTATCTTTCTACTTGATCTGATCACAAAGTTCCCTTCTCTTCTCCCTGGAATTGTTGATTTTGTCTTTCAATGATTCAATGAATTTCTCAATATTCATAAAATTTGCTTGTAATTCCCGTACTTTAGATTTTGACTGATCAAGATCATATAGGACCACTAAAAGTTGTTGAAGATTGCTTGAATCCATTGAATTTCTTTCCAAGATCTTCCCTAAGCTATTAAAATTCTTCTAAGGAACTAGGCTCTAATACCAATTGTTGGAATCAAGGAACACTGAGAAGGGGGCTGAATCAGTGTTTATCAAATTTTAATTTTATCAATTGGATCTTTAAAGCACTTAAAGCATAGAACCAAAAGAAAGATGCAACAACATATCGCAACCAACCATAACACCATAACACCAAGATTTTTTTACGTGGAAGCCCTATTAGGGTAAAAACCATTATGGAGTTCAATCCACAATAGAAAGGGTCACTTCCTTACAATCAATGTCAAAAGACAACTAGAGTGGTGAACTATGAAATAACATCTACAAATTCCTAAGAATATTTTTTGCTAAGCTCATAGATCAGATTCTTGACCTTCTGTCTGATTCTTCTCTTTTGCTTTGTTATGCTCTTTAACTTGCATCACAAATCCTTTTATGCACAAGTGAAAATATGCATAATCACTCTACAATCCTTCTAATATTCACACATACATCAACACACTTCGTACATACACCAAAATGATATAATTGATCACTTATATATATCCACAATTAAAGATTTAATCACTACATGTCGACTTAAAATATATATATATGTATATATTTACAAACTGTTGACTCAAATTATAAATTATTTTCAATGCACACCAACCAAAGTTATCCACAACATAGTGAGGACCCAAATCAACATGCTTGAACAAAAAAACACTTAAATAATTACTCCTTGAATATTCGCAACATGCTACATTCACCAAGTCAGCCTTCATGCACTATTGAACATAAAATTAATCAATCAGATCTTCTAAATTACACATAAATTTATACAAGGCTATAAGATTCAAGGACAACATAGATCATGCATTGAAAATCCTTCCCAGAGATCCACACCTCAAAATTATAACAAATAATTTTCATATGAATCGATGAACACAAAACTATTGGATGCTCTGTTCTAGCTTGACTATCTTGGATTTGTTTGCTAGTATGATCAAATGATAGCATGTGGATCAAATCACTGACTATGGTTTCCATCAATGAAAACACCAAAAAAATTTTGCAGTGTCTCTTTCCAATAGGGAGTACCCCCAGGAATAGTGAATCTCGAAGGCCTACGATAGGATCACCACTCATCATAGTCATCAGAGGTACCTAGATCTGCGAGACCAACCGACCAACCCCAACCAACTGGGGAAAGTGCTCTAAACTCAACAATAGAAATATATATATCTTACTGAAGACCCCATACACAAACCTCTCAAGTTGTTTGACCAAAACGAGCCTCATAAGTATCAAAAACTTAGCCCGATCTCTCTCTAATCTGATGACATAATCGGTCTCATAAATAATGCTCTAGCACAAGATTAGAATGACCAAGCAACTAACGAGTCTATCAACAATAGATAAGGTGATTTGCATCCTCTAGCCATGCATCACAACCCAAATAAGTTCTCCACACAAAGTTGGCCATATCATCGAAAACTCAATGCCAATAAGGAAGATCTCTAGGAAAGGTATAGTGCATAAAATCCACATAACAATACGAGTATGGATCATCAGGGTGATGATCCTATATCCCATCCAAGACTGAGTAACTGGAATATGCTCACATTCCCATACATGCAAAAGTGAAACACTTGCAAAAATAGATTTCTCACCCCGACACACGACCTCGTGCATATCTCTATACAAGTGGGCGAGAAGACATGGAATTTAAGCATACATCGTACCATGCTGAAGCGTATTCTCAATACACACACCCCAACCTATAGGAAACTATCAACCTCAACTATCAAGAATAACAAGTCCTAAAATCAAACCGCATAAGACAAGCAAGATAGGATCTGCATTATCAAAAAACTCAGACAGATCAATCTCTGACTGATCTACCACCAAGTATCAAGCATCTAACACCTACTGCATGGCATGGATACCATGTTGAATATGATAAGTAGCTATCTCCCCATGAATAGAAATATGAAGTATCCTCCATACATCCTCAAGAGTGACGGTCACCTCTCCTATAGGAAGATGAAATGAGGATGTCTCTGAATGCCACTGTTCCACAAGTGTAGTCATCATGGCAGCATGAGTCCTAATTGGAGGAATATAAAAAATATGAAGTAGTCCCACAACATCAAGAAAGTCTTGCTCCAACACACCAAAATAAGCAATAGGATCAAACAAATGTTGTGAATGTCTCTCTCAGTTGTAGTACTCTAAGGCCAACCTACAATCGTTTTGAAACCACAATGTTAGGGATTCACTCTAAATAGGTGGGAGACATAATATAACACAAAAAATGATGAAAAAAAATATTTAGGATGACAAAAAAACACATGTTAGGGTTCCAAGAAAAAGATAAAGTCAAACACAACAAAAAGAGTCAAAAGGAAGGGTTTTGAGCAAATGCTCAAAAAGCACCAAGCAAAAGCGAGCTTTTCAGGAAAATGTGAGCTATTCAAGAAAATACATGGAAAAAAAGGAATGTAAATATGTCAAACACATGGAAAACAGTCAAAGGTGAGCATTCATGACTTCAAACAGGAAAGGTGAGTTTTTAGAACAAAGGGGAGCTTTTCAAGAAAATGCTCAAAAAGAAAAGCGAAGATCCTAGTCAAAGGAATGGAAAAATGTCAAAGGTGTGGATTCTTAATAGGAAAAGTGTGAAAACCAAAGCAAAAGCTCAAAAATCAAGAAACTTTGCTTTTGACCTAGAAGAATTAGTACACAAAAAATGAGAATGAAACAAGATGAAAGTGAAAAAGTGAGAAGGTACATATTGGGCAACCAATACCTAAAGGCCATCCAACCTCTTGAATGAGCTTAGAATGATGTGGAGCTCCATTAAAACATGGCATTTCTCCTCGTAAACTGATAGAACAAGAGAACTAGGAAAAATAATTAGCTATAGAGTCATAACACAAATGATCTATCTTGAAGACAAATTTCCTATATAAGCCTTAAGAAACCCTAATTTCTACTTAGGGAAACTTCCTACTTTCAAAATAGAAGCTCAAAGAAACATCAGAATGAGAAATGAAGGACCTATAAACCTGACTTTGTGACCTAAACACAGTGGAATGAAAATATGACAAAGTTGTGAGACTGACCTCAAAACTTGAAATTTTTGGTCAACCTCTCAAGGGGGTAGCACAAAGTCCTACCATCATTCCATGAAACATTGGGGCATAATTTTTTTTTTTCAAAAACTTGATCATAAAAATAGAATCTTTGAAACAAAGCAACCAGTACTTTGTATCAAAGAGGGGAAAATTTAGATGTGTAAAATTGACTTAACAGTTATCACAAATTTAGAATGTTTCAAAATAATTCAGAATCAACCTGAAACAACTTGGAATGACTCTAAATCAAGTCAGAATGTCTTGGAATGACTCCAAATCAACTTGAAATGACTCTGAATAAACTCAAAATGACTACGAATCAACGCAAAATGACTCCAAATCAACTTAGAATGTCTCAAAATGATTCTAAATAAACTCAAAATGACTTTGAATCAACTCAGAATGACTCTAAATCAACTCAGACTGTCTTTGAATCAAGTCAGAATGTCTTAGAACGACTCTGAATCAACTTGGAATGAATTTGACTCAACCTGAAACATCTGAAAACATCTTGGAATCAACTCAAACACATATAAAATTCATCCCATGAAATCTCACAATGCATCAAATGACATCTCAGAGTCATCCGCTATTTATTGAATAATACAACATTATTTAACTAATTAAAATTTTCATCATTTCTTGACAAATTAAATAAATACCATTTATTTGATAAAGTCTAGAAAACCCTAATTCTACTATTAATCAAATAAAACAATGTTATTTGATTAATTCAGATTTCATCATTTCAACCAATTAAATAAATTATATTTATTTAATAAAGTCATAATCTAATCTTATTTCGTCTTGATTAGTCAAACAATACCAATTATTTGATTACGTCACTAATTCACCTTATTCATCCAAATTAATTGAATTATTAAATCATAATAATTTAATTATCACACTTTCCCTCCAAAATTTGAATAATTAAATCAAACTATTCAAATTATCAAAAATAAATCAAACACAAAAAATGAATTAATTTATTAAATAAATTAATTCAAACTACTCGCCCACTTCTTGATTGATAAAATCATGGATTGCTAACTAAGCAATCTATTTTTGCTAACTAAGAAATATAATTTTGCTAACTCAACCATCTAATTCCTAGCTAAACCCTAACTGATCAATCAATTGCTAACTAAGCAATCAAAACACTAACTAGCCAATCTATTCTTCAATCACCCTAATTGTGCAATAAAATTTGTACAATCTTCTCATGTGTAAATCCTCTCAACACATTTTGACCGTTGACCCTGATTTTCTTCCACGCGATCCTAATCGTTGATTCAAAATATCTTTTCCTATATAACAAACCTCCCTCGTCACAAATATAGATCATAATTCCAACTTGCCTTATGCAATGAACTGCTGTCAAGATCACCATTGATAGAGCTTCCTCATTTCTTCAAAAACAAGAATTGTTCATCAAGCTCTTTCACCAAGCAATGGAGACTTTTAAGTGATATGAAAAACCCAACATCATGCAAATACACTCCAACATGGGATGGTAAT
>VDFB02006574.1:0-15778 GCA_007258455.2 Sequoia sempervirens
AAAATGCGCCCAAGAAGGAAGAGGGAAAAGTTGAAAAGTTTCTAAGGCATGGAAATCCGCCACCCCCTCCTAAATGCGCCCATCCTGTAGCAGGGGTGAAATGCGCCCAAAGTCATGCATGTGAAGACAAAGTTTGGAAGGCGAAGAGTCACTCTTGAGGCGTTGGAAAAAGTTCATCCACTAGACACATCAAAATGCGCCCAATTTGCAAAGAAGTCAACAAGTCAAACGTTTTCATCCTTCCCCCTAGGCAAAATGCGCCCAAACAAGGCCATGTCAGGACAAAAAATGGAAGTTGAAAAGTCACATGAAGGCATTTGAAAAGTTCGTCCTTCACAGGCATGAAAATGCGCCCAAGGTAGGAGTGAGTCAACAAAGTCAAAGATTTCATCCTCCTCACCCTCTAAAATGCGCCCAAACTTGTGCATGTCAAGACGAAAATCGGAATACGAAAGGTCATCCTCCTCCTACATGGAAATGCGCCCATGTTTGAATGTGAAAAGTAAATGCAAGTGGTAAATAAGGTGAAAGTTTTCCCAAGGCGTGGTGAAAGATGGTAAGTGTTGGACGTTCAAGGTGATCAAGGTATGTGTGGCGTGGTTTTTTTTTTTAAAATTTCCTCTCAAAGTGTGATATGCGCCAAGAGTAAGGGAGTTATAAGGTGTTAGAAATATTTTCTAAGGCGTTGAAATGTTTGAGGGTGGTGAAAATAGAATGAAGTGTGCTAGGCGCCTCAGGGGGGAAAATAAAATATTTTCTAAGTGTTGAAAATTTGCCTAGGCGTTGGGCTTTTGAATAAATATTTCCTAAGTGTGAAGTGAAGATAAAATGTACAAGGCGTGCCGGGAATGAATAAAATTCTTCCGAATGAAGTTGATAAAAAAATTCCTCTCCACTGGCAGATGATTCAAAATTTTCTAAGAGAAATTTTTCAAAATGCAAGAGATGATTTTAAAAATATTTTCTAAGGCAAATTATTTTCCCTTGGAAAATACGCCTTGAGATCAGAATGGTGAAATTTCTCCGTGAGACAAAAGCAACTTTTCTCAGTGATGGGGTCAGAAATGCAAGACGATTCAAATTTTTCAAGAGGTCAGAGCAACACAGAGTGATCACAGGCGAAGAACGAATTTAAATGATGAAAATGATATTTTTTCTAAGGTTCAAAATTGAAAAATTAAATGAACCCGTTCGTTGGGTACCCATGGATCCGAGGCGTTCTGAGGAAAATTTGCTTCTGCGTATTGAACATTTGTGATGATGAATGGATTTCCAAGTCTTCTGAGCTTCGCCGACACTCTTTCAATGAAGAATTTAATCAATGCTCAAATTGTGAATTTTCCTAAGGGAGAATTTTAAATTTTCTAAGGCAAAAACAAATAAAATGAGCTTTCAAGATGAATTTTCTTCGAATGATGAGTTCAAGAGAAATTGCCTAGATAATTTTAATTAAATTCTTCAAGGATGGATTTTTCAGAGCAGAAGAGAGTTAAAATTCAAATTCCAGTAACAGAGCCCCGGCTGGTAAGTAAAAAAATGATGAATTTAAATTAAAATTTTTCGAAAAGGAATTCAAAAACGCCAGTCAAAGTCAAGTTTCTAGAAGAATAATATTCCCGACGACTGGAGACAAGTGTCAAAAACACCAGAGAGGGAAAATTCGAATTCTTGAAGTGGAGTAGTGGAGTTTAATTGCACTGGCTAAAATTAACTTCTTCTAGAATTCGAATTTTAGCTATAAAATGGAGAGGTTTTTCACTTGTTTTCACAGCTGGAGAAGTCGAACTTGCTCTGAGAGTGAAGCATTGCAGTGAGTTGCTGAGGCCTGAAGGAATTCAAATTTTGCTGAGGAGTTGCGTTTGCTGAAGAGGCGCACTTGAGAGTTAATCAAATTTGAAGTAAGAGGGAGGTACGCCTTGAGTTGCTGAGAGGTATTTGCTGAAGTAAAGAGGACGCCCCTTGCTGATTGGAGGAAGTTGTTGAGAGCTTAAAAGAGGTACGACTTTGCTAGTGACTGAAAATTGATTGAGTAAGTTGAAGTTGCAAGTTAAAGAAAGACGCCTTGAAGTGAAGTAGCTGAGAACTTAGAAGTACGAACTTGCTAGTTTGCTGATTGCTGATACGAAGTCATAGAAGTTCGAATTGCTGATTGCTGATAGTGAAGTAAAGTCATCAAGGTTCACTTAGAAATCTGTTCTAAGTGTTGGAGTTCGAGTTTGTTCAAGAGAAGAAGCTGAGATGGCTGAAGCAAGGACAACCGGAAAGGACAATGGTGCCTCAAGACAAGCTGTGATCAAGAAGCTCAGCAAAACGTTCATGCCAGAGTCGAAGTGTATTTCAAAGCTGGGCAAGTTGACGGACACTAATTTGGGCTCTGTCAACCTGGAGACCTTCAAGAACAGGCTGTTTGGAATTGGAAGTCATCGGGCTTCGGTCACTTCGCACAACATCGTCCGAAGTGGATTATATGCAGCTACTGGTTTTCCGCCAGCCATACAGTGTTCGGAGCTGATGATGGAGTGCGCCAATTGCTACAAGAAGGAACACCGGTCGATCATGACACCAGATGGCCAAGTGCTTGCCAATCTCACTCCGGCAGCCATTGGTGAAGCTTTCGGGATCCCGGTGCACAGGAACATGATTTACAAGTCCAGGGAACGGGCTGAGCGGATGTATGCTTCCACATTCGAGAGGTGCATGGACACAATTAACACCCACTGGATGAGCACTCCTAAGCCTTCTCGAACGAAGTTACCGAAGCAAATCATAGCAGAGGACCTGAAACAAGAATATTGTGATCTCATCATGTTGCTGAGCAGGGTTGGTGGTTGCCCACAGTCCTACATTTTCGAGCCTTGGATGTTTTACTACATCAACCTGGTGCTAGAGGGCAAGGATTATGTCAATTGGGCTGAGATGATCAGCGATAGTATACATGAGCAGCTCCTGAGCTTGAGGAGGACTAAAACGTTTTACAGGAGCTCCTACCTTATTTATATGTTGGCACGGATGACGAGGTACAGAGGGATTTCTTACAAAGAACCCGTCGGTTGTGGCTCTCATCAATTCAAAATCCATGAAGCGTGTACACAGTTGCACCTGTCAAGCACAACCTACTACAAACGTGTCAACGATTCATTCACCATGTACATCACGAGGCTGCTTCAGGAGAGGTTACATCACAGAATCTCTAGAGATGCCCAGGAGCTGATCGAAAGGTATGGGTGCTGGTTTATTCAATTTCCAAGATTTTCATACATTAGGCTGCAAGGTTTTTCCTCGTATCCTTATAGGCTGCCTAAGTACCCAACAGATAGAATAATAATGCTAGAGATATCCAGACAGTTGCTAGCCTTTGACAAAATCCAAAAGAAGAAGAAAAAAGGAGGGATAGAGTTTCCAATTGTGATGGGCAACTCGGATGAGATGTGTCCTTCGATACAGGCGGCTAGAGAAGCTGAGAATGAGCTTCAATTTTTTCATTTCTCATATCATACAAGCCGACAGCATTATGACCCGCACCATAACATCAATTGGGTTCTGTCGGAGGAGTTCAAACATAAGGCCACCATTGAGGAATATTGGGCTGATGCGGTTGATGAAATTGAAGTAAGGAAGAGAATGTTCTCTCGGTTGCCGATTACTCTGATCAGGGAGTGTGAGGTAGTTCCAGTTCCGGACCAGGTTAATGAGGATATGGATGTTGTGCATCCAGATTATCGACGCTGTTCGAGATCTCCCACTTCCACGTGGACAGTCGAGAGCCGAGGTTGCTGATTTAGATATATCCATCGGTTATGACATTCACGGGGCATGGGTTGTGAAATAAGCAGTTGAGAAAGTGGGTCAATTTAACGATTTACAACATGATGGAAGATCACCCAGGCCCACCACGGAAGAAAGCGGATCACAAAGGGCGAGTCGAGAAGAAAAGTGAATTTGACGAGCCTCCGCGGATACGGTGGCGTACCGAACCGTTCTCCAAGCATACGAGGAGGTGTCGTTTGCTGTCCAGTGCGATGTAGATCGAGGTACGGTAGTACGGGGATGATATTCGGCCTCCACGGAGGAGTCAATTGGCGGAAGTGTCAACGTACTGTTAGGATTGATCCCGGCGGAAGGGATGATGGGGGACTATTACTGACCCTGGTTTCAGCGAGGAGTTAGAAGCTGACCATGAACGATGAGATGATGATATAGTGTCAGGTGATACTCAGCCACTTGAGGACGATGAGCCTCGCCAGAATGATGAAGAGGTTGAACAAGTTAGAGAAGTGGAGGCGCAGGAACAGCAACCCTTCGATATACAGTATGATGTGCCCGATTGGCTTAAGGACAGAATGAGAAGAAGCCCTAGTGAGGAAATTGATCCAGCAGTTGAGATGGAGGAATTCTTGAACCGGATCAGTGCACCTCCACCAAAGAAGAAAGCTAGAAAATTTTCGAAGATCTCCACTGATGAGGATGGCTCTCGTACTCTTCACGTTGCTGTCGCACGAGTCGAGTGTGACCGGAATGAAGCGGTTCCTGAGAATTATATGGTCACCACTCTGGATTTGGGACGCCCTACTGGTGCTCAGATTGTTGAGGAGTGCGATAACTCCTTCCTCGCCCTCAAGGATAGATTATTCAAGAAAGAAGGGAAGTATAAGAAGTTGAAACGAGAACACAAAGCCTTAATTGGGTATGTTCAGCGGTTGTCTCGTTCTCGAGGGCAGGATGTACCAGTGATAGAGCCTCCAGCAGATATTCCTGGAGAGTCGATCAGCGGCTTAGTAGAGTTGGGGAAGATGGCACAGGAGGCAGATAAATGGGTCACAGGAGTTCGTACTGAGACAGAGAAATTTATGGAGGACCTTGCCTTTGCCTTCCAGCAGGCCTCTACTATTTTGACCTGGATGAATGCGATTGGATCGGGCTTGAAGGCGATGCCTCTATCTATCGAGTAAAGGTGATCAGTCTTGAGGTATTGAGGCATGCCATTAGATTCTTGATTGATGGAGGGAGGTGTCGACCGGTGAATGGCCGATATGATTTCTCGGTGGTATTCTTCGGCTATCACGGTAATAATACGATCGCGACGCGAGCAATTCGGCCGGGGAGTTCGGGGCTATAGCCAATATCATAGATGAGTTGAAGTACCTTTGAAATTATATTTGCTAGGTCGGAACGGGACGTGCGGGGTTTCGGGTGCGGGCGTGGACGACTTTGAGAATCTTGCTACATTCTCCACTTTGATCAAGAACACCACGAGGACTCCTTAGGCGCTTGGAAAATCTTATGCAGGCCACGAACGACCGATCCGCGGTGTTAGAGTTTCAGTTAGATTGTGTTCCACCGATTTCAGCTCGGGAGGTTGAGGCCGTACTTAGCAGATTTGTTGAGTTGGCAGTCAGAGAGAAGGCAAATGGGAACACACTACTGGACGAGGATCTTCTAGAAGACTGAATATGGAGCATTTATTACCTTTTTCTATTTTTGGGAGTGAGTGGGAATCTTTGATTCATTTAATGTACCACTCCCTATTCTGGCAGTTTTTAGGGTTAGGGCTGAGGTGGCACGATTCTGGCCACTCTATTGATTGTAACCCTAGCCATCCTTTGGGACTTGGCTAGCTATAAAGGGGAGTCCCCCTCATTTGTAATCCATTAGAATTAGATTAGACGTTGGAATAGTAGACATTGAGAGAGCATTAGCATTAGAGCTAGATAGTGTAGCATTGTAGAGCATTTTTGCATAATTTGGAGAAGAAAGAAAGTTTTCCCTTTGAAAACTTTTGAGGAGATTGTTGTGTAACACATTTTATGATAATAGATATTTTCATTGATGATGGAATTCGTCTTGTCATGAAATGCTAGCAAGGAATTTCTAACCTTCTTCCTTTCGTATCCAAGTAGCTTAAATTCATGCAAGTAGCTTACTTTGGTGTGTGGTGTTTTATTGAGATAGCTTCGCTTTATTCCATACCACTAGCGGCTTGTTGCTGATAAGTTCGCCTTGTGTGGTCAACTGGACATCATATTTAGTTTAACTTCGGTTGTGATTTATATGCTTATATGCGTCGTTGTGATGGTGTATGCATGTTAAGTCATGATTTGAACATCTTTTGCTATTTCCTTTGAAGATTGCACCGATTTTGCTGAGGCTGTCCGACGGAGGCTAGGTGAAATCCGGTTGAAGTCTATTGAAACGAAGCCCCACATATCCTGCATTTAGAATAGAATATAAATTTCTTAGGCTTTATACCCCTTTACTTTCAGCATATTTCTGATTAGTTTTAGGAAAAAGAACCACATTGCCAAATCATACACGTGAGAATTCCCCTTCAAAATCCTACATTAGCTGCTAACTGTGAAAATCCGAACAATTATGTAAGTCCCCTCGTACGAACACGGCAATACACATCAACCAAACTGGGTCTATTCGCACTTAAGGAACCTTGGAGTTGAACATGTGAACTTTCTCGCAATCTTAGCGCATGGAATACTTTGATCAAGAGAGAACGGAGTAGCCCCAAAACTATTTTGTTCTGCTGTTTGGTATGGTCACAAAAACCACATCAACACTAATGTTCCTAAGGTTCATAAACCAACGCAGGGCTGCATCTTTCAATGTGGCTGGGAACAGTTTGAGCTTCTGCGCATCATTCTGATAATCATAACTGTTGCACAACACATCAAATTCAAACAAAAACATGCAGGATCCTCAGTAGAAAGGCAACGAAAAATAGGTAAAGCTGAATGCGGAATATTCTTCATAAGGCCATCTCGCTCAGGATATGTGATAGGAAACTCAAAAGAAACCGGATTATTATTGGCCAATGCCCTATTATCGTTGTTGTTATTGTTGTTATTGGGATCCATGATGTCTAATGCCCAAGGAGTAAAATAGGTTCTAAATGGCTCGTGGGTTTCTTCTGAGAATGTACCAGCTTTAGCCTCGTAAGACTCTTGGAAATTTTTTTCAACCTTTTTGCGTAATATCTCAGAAGAGCTTGGATGAGTATTTGCGGGTGTCTGAACAATAGTGGTCTCAATAGCACACTTCTCAAGTTCAGGTTCAGGTAATTCTAATGATTGCGACTTAGTTTTTAATTTCTCTTGAGTTGAGCTACCTCCTTCAATGGGTGATCTTGACTTATGTTGTGATTCTTCGGGTTGTGGACCCTCAATGGATGGTTTTGATTTATTTTTGGGTTTTTCGGGTTGTGAACTACTCCCCTTTTCTTTTCTAATGAATCTTCCTCTACTATCCCTACTACGATTCATGCACCTAAATGATACTACGATTCATGCACCTAAATGACTTACAACAACACAAATCAAGAGTACTCACCTAAACAAGGTCGACAACTGTACAAGCTTTCTTCAAGACGCACTGGTCCTAACTCAGTTTACTAAAAATGTAGGCCTTTAACATCGTTCCCCGGCAACGGTGCCAAAATGATTGGATTAAACTGCGGTCTTAAATTACTCTTGAAATAGGTTTGATTTAATCTTTTAGAAATGGTTTCCTCAGTTCATCCTAAAGTGTCAATCCGGAAACGTAGGCTTTTGAACCGTGTTGTGGCAATATGCCGAAGGGCTGCAATTGGTAAGCCAAGGGTTGATGGATGCAATCTAGAATTGGAAACTAGAATTGAAAATGCACTCTTTAATCTGAAATTCAAAAGCACACTTTGAAAATAAATGAAATCCTTTCTTTAAATGATTGTTTACCTACTTTAACCAATATATCTATTTCTGATCTAATGCAAACTCAATATATTATGACATACATATATTAACGACAACCTTTTCAATAGTAAAAGAAAGAACTCAATTAACAAAGTTGTATCAAACAAGTGCAGGCGACAGGAAGATGAAGTGCGACAGGAAGATGAAATACAACAGCAGAGCGATGAAATGTGAATGGAGTGCGACAGATGCTTTACAAAATGAATTACAGTATGAAAGACACAGCAGTGAACCTGCAATTGGGACGCACCCCTTGCTCCTCAAGTCACAGTTACTTTCACAGAGAATTCATTGCAATTCGAATTAATCACACAAGTTGCAATATTAATGATCCTTAACTTTGAACAGATATTAAACTAAGTCACAATATTTCTGAGAACATACATTCGACAGAAATGAAATTGCATGACACACAAAAGATCTAAGCTAATAAACCACAAAATAATCTCACCAAGCTTTTCGGGAGGGGGCCCTTCCTCTAGTCCAGAAGGTGAGCAGATAAAACCAACTACTCTAACTCAATCCGCACACGATTTCATCAAATACTCGTAAACAAAGGATAGAATTGGTCTACTTAAGTCTGTATATTATCATTGATTACCTTTAGATCATACATATATACTTATTAGTTCGGCGAGTATCAAAACAAATCAAAACGATACAGTAGTAGTTTGTTATGGCCACTGGCCAACAAACATATTAAACATAGTCTTTGGTTTGGCCGCAGGCCACAAAACCATAATAGTCTCGAAACAACTAGCTTAAAAATAGAGTATAGAGACAAAAACAAGTAATCTTCCAGCATGCTTAGTCCACGCGTGCCTCTTGAGTCTTGTCCACATCGTTAGTTCCTTCCTCACATGAAGTTCCTGTAGCAAAATCAGTCGAAATGCATTATCACCTCGAATGATTTTAGCACTTAGGAAACATTCCTTCATCTTTAGAAACATATCAAACATCTTTTATTTTTCTGATAATTAAATGGCAAAAAGGGACCTAGGGATAAGGAAATGGAGATGAAATAGAAGGAAAAGGCCATAAAAGATTGAACATATTTTACACCCAACACTGCTCTTGGGCTTGGAAGGAACACCTCTATAGGCATCCCAGTTGCAGCCATCCTATTCGACCATACCTATGATTGAGAAGACCAATAATTTCAGCAAGGTGTTGTTTGGGTCAATACTACATTGTGCCTTACATATATTGAAGTATATATTTTGAGATAATTTGTGTGTATTCAAAGGTTCACTTTGTGACTTATATGTATGCTTTGTTACATATGTTCGTGTGAAATACTTGTGTATTATGTGTATTCGAGTGTCTACTTCATACTCATGTATATACTTGATGACCTTGGGATGGTGGACGGGTCCATGGTGTAGTATCGGATGCACCGAATCCCCCTTCCCAATTGTCTGATGGTATATTTCATTCAAGTGTGTTTGTATTTGAATGTATACTCTATGACTTATGATTGTATTTGTATTTGAGTGTATACTTTGTGACTTGTATATGTATTCGAGTGTATACTCTATGACGTATTTGTATACTTTGTGACCTTGAATTCAAGTGTGTACTTCATGACGATGTATTCGAGTGTATACTCTATGACATTGTATTTGCTGTGACTTGTATTCAAGTGTATACTTTATGACTTACATGTATTCATATGTATGCTTTGTGACTTCATGTGCTCATGCATATACTTCATATAATATTCACGTATATGCGTCATGCTTCTTGTGTATACTCTATGTATTACGTGTATTCGTGCCTCATATTTTTACTTAATGTATCACATGCATCTATATGTCACTTCATGTATCTTCAACAAGATATGTTCTTATAATTATTTTTGAGAATGTGAGGAATGTTCTCTATCAAGTTGCTTAAACTAGATGGGTGTTGCTTGAGCTACTTGTTTGCCTAGTTGAGCTACTTGCCTGTGTGTTTGAGCTACTTCTTTGTGTGCTTGAGCTGGTTGGTTGGTTGCTTGAGCTACTTGTTTGCCTAGTTGAGCTACTTGCCTGTGTGTTTGAGCTACTTCTCTGTGTGCTTGAGCTGGTTGCTTGCTTGCTTGAGCCACTTGTTTGCCTAGTTGAGCTACTTGCTTGTGTGTTTGAGCTACTTCTCTGTGTGCTTGAGCTGGTTGCTTGCTTGCTTCAGCTACTTGTTTGCCTAGTTGAGCTACTTTCCTGTGTGTTTGAGCTACTCGCTTGTGTGCTTGAGCTGGGTGCTTGCTTGTTTGAGCTGCTTATTTACTTGGTTGAGCTACTTGGTTGTGTGCTTTAATTTCTGATTTATATGGTTTTAAGTTATATTATGACTTGCATGTACTTATATATGTGCATGTATACTTCATATATTATGTGTATTCGAGTGTATATCTTGTGGCTTATGTGTATTTGAGTATATTCAAGTGTCTACCTTGTGACTTATGTATTCAAGTGTATTCAAGTATGACTTATGTATTCAAGTGTATTCAAGTATGACTTATGCATTCAAGTGTGACTCATGTGTATTCAAATGTATCCAAGTGCATCTATGACTTATGTGTATTCAAGTGCACTCAAGTGAATATTTTGTGGCTTATGTGTGATCATGCATATATTTTGTGACTAGTATTCATGTGTATACCTTGTGTCTTACTTGTATTCATGTGTATATCTTGTGACTTGCATGCATTCACACTTTGCGACTTATGTGTATTTATGGGTATACTTTGTAACCCACATGTATTCTGGCATATACTACGTGTATTTATGTGCATGCTTCATTGAGTATATCCATGTGTTTGCTTCATTCTAGATGTGCCTTCAACAAAGATTACTCCATGGGTGTTTATGATTACTACATCGTATAAGAATTGTATCTATCAAAAATACCTCTTGAGTTGGGAGGTACTAACTGATTAACTTATCTGAAACCGAATTATTATTAGTATCCAAATGCAATAATGATAAGTAACTATCAAAGCAAAAAAAGTGGGGTTCCCTCAAACTTGGGATACAAAAGGGATTAAAGAAACCAATTAAGTATATAACCTTAGCAGATCAGGTTAACGTGTGAAGGGACTTCAATTTTAGGTACCTTGAATAAATTTGATACGATCAAGTTTTAACAAAATTGATTACATAAGCATAAGTTAGGTTAAAGCATGGACCCATAAACCACGAGCCCTAGGATCATTCTCACCTCAAAATTGGTTTAAAGTGATTGCTTGAGGACAAACAATCTTGGGTGGGGTGGACTGTCATGTCCCCAAAATTGTAACACCAAATATGAAACATTGAATAACAAATCCAATAAATATCAAAATATTAGTTACAACTGAAATATTATTATAATTATAATTATCAAGATAATATTATAATTATAAATATAAAATTAATAATACCAGATGAATATTGCATATCATTGTAATTACAATCATTATAATATATAAATCCTTAAATAAATGACAAATCAAATATTAAAATATATATAAGAAAAAATAATAAATAATAATACATTATTTATATAATCTGAAATATCATTATAATAATAATCACCATGTGAAAATATTATTGTAAATGTTATTATATATAAAACAATACAATTAATTCTGATCTTAACTATGTTCTTAGAATAATAAGAATCAAACCCAAAAGGCACCGATTCCTATCCCAAATAATGCTAAAGGCCAGCGATCATATATGGTCTAAAGAAAAAGACAAAAGAAGATAGAAGACAAAAGTCTTATAAAGCAATTTGTTTTGTTATTCATTAATTAAAGGCAGCAAGTGATAGTAAGTAGAAAGCAACGAATTAATAAGAGCAGCGATCTGTAATGAAGAGCTGTTCTTATTAAGGAAAAGAGATGACTGTTCACTCTCCTCCATGAAGAAAGTATAAAGGAGGATTTATTTCTGAATAAAGAGATATAGAGGAGTTGGCAGAAATAAGAATAAGAATATATTCTGAAGAAGGAAGTACAATCACTGGCTGGGAATCATCGGGGGTTAAGAAGTCTTCCTTGTATATAAATCACTGACAGGAAATAAGGGAAAGGCTCTAAAGATCGGCAGAAATCAGGTAAGTATTACCATATATTTGAATACAAGTTCATACTCACCTATGTATATAGAAGGTGAGAATAGTGGATTTAGGTGTGTTGATTATCAAATATATTATTAAATTCAAATGTCAGTTGATAGATATATTTAAATATATTATGATTTATGAATATATTTGAATATATTAGGATGGATAAGTATATTGAGAGTTGGAATGACATGTTAATAATTGATAAGTATACATATATTAAAATTCATAGATACATCATAGATGGTGGAAACATACAATCTATACAAGATAATATATTATTTACGACTATCCAATAATGATGCTTGTAGCAATTATTGAGCGTTATAAGTAATAATGACTCTATTCATTCACTATGATGATAAATGGTATAATAGAATTCCATCTATGGGATCTTGAAAGATGTTTAATATCTACCCTAATGTACTTATGAAATATATTATAGAAGAATCATTCATAGAGAGTGGTAAGAAGGAAATGAATAATCCTTTGACAAGAATGGAATATTTATATTATCTTTGATCTTATTCGATATTATCATTGAAACTTATTGATCTTTAATGCTTCTAATGTCTCTTTGAGAAACACGTTGAGTCTCAGATTCAGGTTTAAGTGCCTCCACTAGAAAGGGGTCATTACAGCACGTATGAGCAACATAGGGCAGGCCGTACAACTGAGAAAAGGTGCACTCAGTTGCACTCAAATCGGGGCTTTATGAAGTTTCTAGCTCCTTCAAAAGGTGTAATATCCCTTGAGAAATTTGGTCTTAAATTGCTGCTTTGAGACTCAAGGAATATCGTCAAACACTTTGCCAACAACCTGGTCTTGCTACTGATTGTTATGTTTTTGTGTTTTTATGGCTTTGAATACAATTTGCAATGCTGATATGAACTTGGAAGAAGTAAACTAAAGTCTGAAATGAAGTGCAGCAACTAATAATGCAAGATATGACAACATTATAGACATTTCTACAAACATTTTCCATGCATTCTAAGGACTGAAATAATCATCTACAGCTTTGGACATTTTTACAAACACTTGGTATGTAAATGAAATATTCCCCTTAATTTTTTTTTTCCAAAATTTAACACACAAATCAGCAACCAATCACTGATTAGCGTTAGCTCCAAATGCAAATCAGCATAGAAAGTAACTCTAACCAAGAATGTTCACCAAGATCCCAGTGTGGGCAAGGTGATAGCATATGGTCAGAGGATCATTAGGAATAAACTGAACTGAAATTACAATTCATCTGCTGATGCAGGCATCCACAAGCAGTGGGGATACTCCACTTATTCAGTGGGTAAGATTATTACATTATTAAAGGCGGCAAGCCAGCCATTTATATCCTCACTTCCACTTATTAACGTGGGGGGAATACAGTCCACACAACCACTTATTTAGTGGGGAAAACTTACAATTAAAGAAAGATGATTATTTAAACTCAACCACTCAATCGTGGGAGTATGAAATTTAAACTAATTGCAGCAAATAAAATAAATAGCTGTTAGTACTACTAATCAGCTTTACAATGAATTAAACAGCTGCAAATAAGAAAGATATGCTTCCAAATCCATCAAAGGTTAGAGTAACACTTCCTCTAACTCTTACAATACAATAATGATATAAAAATGAAGCTCAAACCAGCATTATATCAAAAACTAACAAGTCTGATATAAAAATCTGCAATCTGGAAATGTCTATCAGCAAACAGCAAACTCATAAAAATGTTCACAACTCCTTCTAAATACCTCCGAATAAGCTGGAATGTTTTGCAAAGACCTTCTAGGAGGATGGCGCCCAAACTCAAACTACAAAACTGCATCAAAACTCAAGATATTATTCTTGCACGAATCCCAAAGCACTCATGAGATGGTACGGCCCTGTAGAGGGGCGATTTCTCTTGGAAAAATCAGAAACTTGGAATTAAAATCTGAAAACCTCCAAATATGGTCGCCATTATCATAGAAATGCAATGATCAAATACCCATAACCAAAATAAATTCATACCAAAAGCTGTAAATGAAAACCACCTTCAGCTGTGTATACACCAGCAACATAAAAACTGAAGTTCTCACCAAATTCACCAATTTTGAAGCACAATCTGCTAGTCTGATTGAGAAGCAGCAATAATACCAACTAGGTGTTATCTTTCAAACACGAAATTGGATTGGAACTAGGAGGTAAGCATCCCTCGAAGTAAAAAACAAGTTGTCATTTCGACAGCATAACATTAGCATAAACATTCGATAATCAGCTCTTCAAACAGCAGCAATATATAAGCTTTAGTTGGCAAATGAAGCAACAAGAACTCTTCAAATTCCAAGAAGTTGAATCACTTCAACTTCCAAAAGGGACGCCACCTTTTGCCTTTTACTTTTTGAAATAATAAAATATTACTCAACCTCCTTTAGGTGTCCAACTTCACTTTGCAACAATAAAGCATTTATTAAATGTTAAATGCTCCTTGACTACTTATGTCCTTAAAACAACTTGAAAAGAGTCATCAAAAGCCTGAAATTGAAATTTACAACTTCAGACATGAAAATGACTAAGTACGAAACTCAGTCCAAGGAGATAACCAAATACAATGCCCAAGCTGCAACTGATGAATTGCTAAAAATAGCAAACTGACAAATGCCAAACTGAACCGAGTTGATGATGATGCTTCTGCCAAAAATGAACTTACTAAAAATAGTAAATGCCAAAAATAGTAAGTTAACTTCAAAACCATCAGAATGACAGAAAGCCAAACTGAACACTGAACTGCAAAGGATTGAATTGCTGCTAGATAGATATTGCCAAAAGATAGACTTGCTAAAAATAGCAAACTGCTATAAATAGTAAGTCTGCACAACATCCTCTGAACGCCAACTGAGCAGTATCTGAAAGAGGAAACCCTAGTTTTATACTTCAGCTTAGCCTACGGATTTCCGGAAATAGGCTAAATCCAAAAGAAGAGTGTATGGCCAAAATGGGGACATTACAGTAAACTTAGTATGTAAATGATGACTTACAGCTCATAGACATTTGGACAAACAGTTGGCTTGCAAACTGATATAATGGAAGGAGAACTACAGCAATTGTCAATTTGTCAAATGCATGACTTGCAACCTGATTACTCCTTTATTCAATGTATGATTTTATGATTACAACTAATATGCAGATGCCAAGACTCTTGGCTTACAAATTGCATCAAATGTATTACAAACTGATATGAACATGCACCTACAGCTGCAAGAAGGCAGCAACTAATATGATGATGCAACTATATCAAAATACATAAGGAACCTGATTGTAACATGCTGGTATAACTGAGATATGTTGCAGCCTTGTTGATGATGAGAGTCCACCAAAAAATGATGAAGTCGTCCTTCCTATGGCATCGTCCCTGTTTCTGATTTGCAACTTCAATAGTAAATAAATGAGGCCTCCAAACGGCTCCACGAAGCTCCCAAAATCATCGCCAGAACTCCCAAGATAGAGCGATCCAACATATGCAATAGATCACTGCTTCCCAAGTCCACCATGAACAAAACCGTGGCCTTAAGCCCCAGCCGCCAAGGTGACTGTAAATGCACTGCCAAAAAAGTCCTTGAATAGACAAATCGATGATTCCTTTAAACTGCAGATAATCACCAATGCAACCCCCAAATCGAATCTCACAAATTTGGCCCTTGGCCACTAAATTTGGCACAATGAGAAGACTGAGATATCTCCTCCAAACTCCTAGCTAGGATTGGTGTTTCACAACCGAAACTAACATTCTAGAGTCTTTAAACCCTCGAGCGATTGCTAAGCATTTAGCTTCAGCTGCTTACCACGCAGGTAATGAGGAAAAGTAATCCAAAATCAAGTGTGTCCAAATGCTTAGCCAACAACTTCTTAAATAGAGTTCTCATTCACTTTTCTAGAAGCTTCTAGAATAAAATATTATTTTATTCACTTAAGTGACT
>VDFB02006575.1:0-23467 GCA_007258455.2 Sequoia sempervirens
ATTGTGTTTGTCTACTTAGTTGCACCATCTTGTTTATTAGATAACATTTCCTTTCTATTTCCTTTATGAATTTCTATACTTTGTGGCTATTTGGCTATCCATAGAGGTGGGAACACCAAAATGGGGATCTAACTAAGGTAGAAATTGAACAAAACCAAACATTTTTCTTGTTTCTATATGTGTAGGTGCATTCAAGTGGATCTAATTGAAGAATAAAACCATGCGAAGCATGATACCTTTTCCTATCTTCTCCTTGTCATTTCTATTGTAGTTATTTTTAGTGTCCTTTTCATTATATTTACTTTTTTTTGTATTTTTCTATTCTCTATCAAAACATAAAACATCACATAGTCAGGAATTTAGTCCTAGTTCTTAGTGTTTATTCCTATTTTATAGACCTCTATCCATATAGGATGCCAACGTGTCCATGAGACACTAGCATGCCACATTGGAGTTTGAGATCCACACTATCTTCCTCAGACAATGAGTTGTTTAGGAAGGAGACCAAACCTTTGAAGCTGAATCTTCTAACTCTATGAACATTTAGTTTTAGTAGAAGGAAAGCAACACACTATTTTCCCTTCCTTTCTTGCCTCAAGATTCCTTTATTTTCAATCTATCTTGTTAAAACTAAGGTATTTTAGGGTATCCCATTCCTTGGGGGTCTTGCATGACCTAGAGTCCCGAGGGTGACAGGTCCCCCTTCTCTACACACATAAGCCATGTCTTGTTCCTAATAACTTCTCCCTTCTCATTCAGTTTGTTTAGGAACACCCACTTAGTTCCAATCACATTCTTGTTTTCTAGTCTTGGGACAAGTTCCCAAGTCTGGTTCTTCTCAATCTACATTAGTTCTTCTTCAATAGCCTTGATGGAAAATTCATCTTTGCATGCCTCAATCATTATCTTAGGTTCAAATTTAGAAGGTAAACATAAATCTAGTTTTTCTTTTGTCATAGAAACCTTTCTTCTTGTCAATACACCTCTTCTTTTGTCACCACTTATTCGATCTTCAAAATTATTCTTCTACACATACTTAGGAATCTTAGGGATCCTTTCCAAAGCTTCTTCCTCTTCAACCTACACTTCTTTTTCCTTACCATAATTCTTCTCTTCTTCTCTACAAGAGTAATCATCTAATTCATATCCTTCTATCAGTGTTGAGCTTTTATGTAAGTCTTCATCCACTTTGATACTTTCACTTTGAACAATCCTTTTAAGGCTCTTGTTGTAGTATTAGAAAGCCTTGCTCTTAATATAGTATCCAAGAAAGATTGCTTCATCAGACCGGGCATCAAAATTTCCTAAGTTTTCTTCATCTCTTCTGATAAAGCACTTGCTTCCAAACACTCTGAAATATTTGATAATAGGATTTCTTCCATACCACAACTCATAGGGAGTCTTTGAACTATTTTTCCCTGCTTGTGCTCTGTTAAGTATGTAGACTATAATATGAATTTATCCTCTCAAGTAGAAATCCAATAGATTTTCTTCCTTCATCATTGTCCTTATTGCTTCTTGAATAGTCTTATTCTTCCTTTCCACCACTCTATTCTATTGAGGAGTCCTAGGAATTGAGAAATGTCTCTTTATTCCATGATCTTCAAAAACAATGTTAAACACATTGGAGGTGAACTCTCCGCCTCTGTTAGATCTTAAAATTTTTATTTTCATATCCATTTCATTCCCAACCATAGCTTTACATTCCTTAAACTTATCTAAAGCTTATGATTTTTTTTTGATAAAGGTTACCCAAGTCATTCTAGAGTAATCATCAATCAACAACATGAAATAATTGCCACCTTGAATTTTTTTTATTCTTGTAGGTCCACAAAGGTTTGTATGTACCAACTCCAAATGTCCTGTGGTAGAATATTCTTTGACATTGAACATTTTTCTTGGTTTCTTCCCAAATTGACATTCCTTGCAAACTAAATTTATAGGCTTTGTAATCTTTGGAATACTCTCACAACTTTAGAAGAGTTGATTCTAACTCAGCTATCAAAATTGTTGTGACACATTCTTCTATGCCACAACCAAATTTCATTGATTTGAGTCATAAATCAAATACCATTAGCACCCTTATGCTGATAAACATTTCCATCTATCCTTCTTCCTACAACAACTAGAGTTTCAAATCCTTTCCTAATCTCTCAACCACCATCCTGAAATACAATATTATATCCTTTTCTACACATTTATCCTACACTTAGAAGATTATTCTAGAGACCCTTACCATAAAGAAAATCATCTGTATTATTCTTTCCATCAAAACTGATTCAACCTTTTTCACATATCTTAGTAGATGTATCATCTCCAAACTTAACAAGGCCACCTTCAAAATTCTAAAGTTTAACAAACTTACTCTTATCACTTGTCATGTGATTTGAGCATCCATTGTCAATAATCCAGTATTTTTTGTCCTCTCTAGCATGAAAAGTAGTCACCATAGTTCCATTATGACCTATTTCTAGAGCAACTTCCTTCATACATATCTTAGAGTTAGCAAAATTAGTTTCAACATTTAGAGCCATGAACAAGAATTCATCATTTTCATCATCTTGGTAATTAGATTCATCATCAGATATATTGGCATCTTCTTTAACATAATTACTTCTCTTAATTGATTTACCCTTATTCTCCTTAATTCTTTAATTTGAATCTTTGACTGGACATGTTGAAGCATAATGACCTATATTTCAATAATTGAAACATTTGAAAGGTAACTTACCTTTGTATTTTCCAGTGCCCTTTTTCAATCTCCTCACAAAGTTTGCTTCTAGATCATAAAACTCATCCGAATCAGATTCCCCATACTACTTTGCTTTGCCAACTTTAAAAGAAGTCTCTTTTCTTGAATCACTTGGACAAAATTATCGAGCAATTCAAAAGTAGTTAAAGCACCAAACAACTAATCTCTAGAATAATGATCTAAATTCTGAGCTTATTCAATAGCAAAAACCTTATGACTATAATATTTAGGAAGAGTTCTTAAAATACCTTCTTTACCACCTCATCTTCTTCAAGTTTTCCACCAAGGCCTCTGATGGAATTGATAACTCCATCCACTCTATGCACATGTAGCCTGTAATATCTTCATCTCTTGTCATCCTTAGGGTTTCAAACTTAGTTTTTAGATATTGCATCTTTGCTTGCTTGAACTTATCATCTCCTTTAGAGATACTTTACAACTTTTTGTAGATCTCACTAGTAGTTTTAAGACTCATAAATTTCACAAGTTTTGAGTTAGAAATACCACTCAAAAGATCATACCTTTCTTTTCCATTGTTCTCATATTCCTTGATCTCATCATCATTACTCAAACCATTTGCAAGCATTATATATCTAGTTTCAATAGGCTTCCAAACTCTAAACCCTAGAGAAACAAGGAAGCCTTCCATCTTGGTTTTCTAGAATGCATAATCTGATCCATCAAACAAAGGAGCTTCCTTCTTGTGCACCATCCCAGATCTACCTCAAGTGGCTAAGTTTTCTTCTAAGCAACCATTCTCTGATACCAATTGTTGAATGTAAAAGAAAATTGAGGGGGGGTGAGTTAGTTATACATTAAAACATCAAAACCTTCATTAATATTTAGATCTGCATTAATTCTTAAACTCTTAACAACCATTAAACCCTTATCATGCATTAGTAAAATATAAATATGAGAAATAGTAATGAAAACACATCTAAACACATGAGAACACCAAATTTACAGGGAAAACCCAAGAAGGGAAAAACCACAATAAGGATTAGCTCACAATATAAAGTAATTGCAATACCAAATACAATAGGCTCACTATCGGAGGGCTCACTGCCATATTAGAAAGAAGAAGATATAAGATTGTCACAATGAGAAATCCATATTAGAGAAACAACAAATATCCACCACTACAATTCTATATCATTAGTAACCTCCAACTCACTGCTATCAAAAACTTTTGGTACTCTACAAATGTAGAACCTTCTACTCACTACATTGGAGTCATAGGAATTAAGCTTGTACTTCAGATCCCTACATTTGATTAAATTTGTATCTGAACACATCCTTGAATCTACACATACTTCTCCAATAATTCACCTTTCCTTTATACCATTAACAACCTTACAAACATCTTTCAAGGTCATTTATGCAACTCAAACGTGCATATTCAAATTAGGTCAGCACCAAAACATTCATGTGGTGGAGAGGAATGAAGGAAAACCACATCACACCTTAGCTTAGACCTAAATCCATATATACATGCCACACCATGATTCTAAAAACACCGAAGTATATTTGCAATTAGTGTAAACACCCAAGGTTGGTCAAACCTATGTTAACACTATTAAACATTTAATTACATGCTTCACAAAATCCAAAGATGAATTGTAGACCACACACAACACTTGAAAACAATCTAGAATATTCCATCAACACCCTAAAATCCTACAAATCCTTCGCAACATGATACACTTTAAGAACATACTCATTCTATACACCCAATTAACCTTCGACACATTGTAACATATGAAAACCTTAGAGAGCAACAAAATTCAAAAAAAATAGATTGAAGATAGATATGAACAATATAAGAACACTCTCAGATCAGTAAAACTAGAAACCACAAAGTGGAGAAATGCGAAGAAAAAAATTTTCTCCTAGACAACCATATGGTGGGAGAACATGCATCTAGAGAGATGACAAAGAGGTAAAGAGAAAATTAAAACATGGGAGAGGATGGTGATGAAATTGAGGGAAAAATTTCTGCTTGTAGATTAGCAAGTTGATAAATGTTTAAGAGGTTGTGAAATTTGAAGCAAAGAGAAAATAATGTACATGAGTACACCGAGGAGTTCTATCGATTGAGTATCTAGGTTGTACATGTTGATGATGATATAGAAAAATCATCTATATATATAAATGGTCTTCATAATTCAATACAAGATGAAATGAGTATGCTTTAGGTGGCTAGTGTAGAGGAGGAATATCAATATGCATTGAAGGTAGAAGAGAAACTTACAAGGAAACAACAAAAAATTCCCATGGTAGGGGTAGATTCTTTAGAGGAAGAGGACAAAATAGTAGTGGTAGAGTTTATCAAGAAAAAAAGACAAGGCAAGTACATTTCATGTGGGTTTGCAAGAGAATAAAGGAAGAGGAGAATCTTCTAGGGGAAGAGGAGATTACTTCCATGGTAGAGAATCCTTTGGTAGAGGTAAAGGAAGAGGGTTTGTAGGTACATTATACCAATGTGTGAGTCAAGGCATAAGGTATTTGAATGCCCAAAAATACAACAAAATAATGGAAAAGGGAAGGAAGCTAGAATTCATGTTGCACAGGCTAAAAATAAATATGTGGTTGCACCAATTCATGGAGAAGGACCCAAAGATAGAGAGTCTCTTATGATACAAAGAGCTTTGATAAATCTCGAGAAGGAGAAGTTGGAGCCAACGCTTGCAGAAGATTTTTTATAGAAAAAGGTGCAAAGTAGGTGGCAAGTGTTGTAAATTCATATTGTCCACAATGGTAGCATGGATAATATTGTATCCAAAGAGTTACTATAAAAATTGAATTTGAAGAGATTGAAACACACCAATCTATATCAGGCTTCATGGGTGCAAAAATATCATTGTTTGACGGTACATGAAAATTTCTTATGAGTTTCCAAATTGGAAAATACATGGATGAATGGATGCATGCCATCTACTTTTGGGGAGACCATGGTAATTTGATGAAAGAGCTATTCATGATGGGTGGAAAAACACATATCAAATTAAGAAAGATGGGAAAGAATCTACATAAACACCAATTCAAGAAAGGGAAGAGGAAGTGGAGGGAAACTCTAAGGTTTGTTTTGTTTCTATATTTTTTTTCTGAAAGACTTGAAGGAAGGAGGACAATGTTTTGATATTGTTCCAAAGATTACAACGATTGAGGGAGCGAAAGAAAATGAGGAAATACCAATGAAAATTTTGAAAATTTTGGAAGAATATGGAGACACAATGATGAAGGAACTACCTGATGGATTGCCACAAATAAGGAGCATAAGCCATTGTATGGATTTAATTCTCGGTGTAAGTTTTCCAAAAAATGAATCATATTGAATGACACCTATGGATAATATTGAAATAAATACCTACAAGTGCAAGAGTTTTTGGATAGGGGGATGATTAGAGAGAGTTTAAGTCCATGAGCTGCCCTAGTGGTATTAACACCAAAGAAAGATAGAGTGGTGGATGTGTACAAATTCAAGAGCCATAAACAAGATAACTATAAAGTATCAATTTCCCTTGCCATGAATGGATGATATGATGGATTGTTTGAGTGGGCTTAAGTATTTTACAAAAAATGATTTGAAGAGTGGGTACCATCAAATTCACATAAGAGAAGGAGATGAATGGAAGACCACTTTCAAAATAAAGGATGACTTATATGAATGGATGGTGATGCTGTTTGGTTTAAAAAATGTGCCAAGTACATTCATGAGGTTGATGAACAAAGTGTTGAAACCATATCTTTGTAAGTTTGTCATAGTATACTTGGATGATATTTTAATTTTTATCAAGACAAAAGAACAACATTTGCAGCATGTTAGGGAAGTTTTACAAAGACTCAAAGAAGAGAAATTGTTAGTGAATGTGAAAAAGTGTAGCTTCATGAAAGAGGTGCTACTATATTTTGGTTTTTTTGTTTCTGGTAGTGGTCTGAAAATGGATCTAGAAAAGTAAAAGAAATTATAGATTGGCCTTTTCCAAGGAGTATGTTTGAGGAAAGAAGTTTCCATGGTTTAGTGAGCTTCTATAGGAATTTCATATGAAATTTTGGTGGTATTTGTGCGCCTATTATGAAAACTATGAAGGGTAATTGAAAATAATTTGTGTGGACAGTAGAAGCTGAGCAAAGTTTTAATTTTTTTTGATGAATAGGTAATTATCTATATTAAAATAAGATAAAGATACATATTTACAAAAAAAAATAGGTGGTAAAAAGGCACACCCCAAGAGTCATATGGGTAGTTCCCAGAAAAACCAAAAGATCACATGGGTCAAGCTCAAAAGTCCAAGATTAAAAAACAAATAAAAAGGCCATTAAGTGGCCAAAGCAATGCCAGTAGAGCTAGGAGGGTCTTTGTCATCCATAGTCTTCCCCCATACATCAGTTGGGTTTGGAGTGATGTAAGGAAGAGGACCCCAACCATCATCAACATCTTTTACCTTCTCTTTATCTTTATCCTTGCATCGAGGTGAGATTGCAAGCACCAGATGCAGAAATATTTTACTAGTATCTAGCCAACCAGAGCCAAAAGCAGGAGGGTCATCAGAGGGCCACCTAAAACCACCACCACCTCTCCTCGAAGCACCACCAGAAGGTCACCCTTGGCTAGCCCACAATGGAGGAGAACAAATTTTCTGAGGAGTGCGAGAATCCTACCAAAGCAGAGGCTGAGAGTGGGGACACGTAGAACCACTCCGCTGTCGGCCCTTCAAGGGTGATCAAATTTTGGAAGAGGTGGGCAGTGGGGAACTGAGAAAAAGTACAAGGGGCATTACCCCAGTGATCCAATAGAACTTGAAGGTGAGCAACTTCAAGTGCAACTTTGTTAGCTTGCACTTGAACCTGTAGAAGCACATTAGAACAAATAATAGCTTTAGCATACAAAGATACATGAACATTCATTTGAGTATGTGAAAATATGCAAGCATTTATTTCTTTCCAGATATTGAAGAGAATTTCCACCTTGAAAGTCTACCAAAGTTGGGTAAATTTTGTAGGAAATCTAGGAGAATCTCTTAGCAGAACCATATGCCAGGAGAAAGGCTTTGGCCTAAAGGGCTGAAAAAGGTCATGAATCCAAGTCCAAAACTGCTAAGGTTTGGGACAAAATTAGAAAAGATGCTTAAAATTCTGAGCTTTCCCACAAAAAGGGTAATGAGGGTATTGGACCCCTAGGTGAACAAGCCGAGAACCCACAGGAAAGCCTTGGAAAAGAATACACCAAGAAAAGTGGGCAAGTTTCAGCTCAACACTTACAGACCAAGTGGCGGAAAATCTTTTACACTAGACATGAGCGGGAGATTGGAGAAACCACCTTTGGTTCAAACTCTGAATCATAGGAAAGTGTGGTGAAAGCCACCTATAACCAAGTTGAGGCTTGTAATTCCTAAAAGGGGTGTCTGGATACCACTTCTAGTCTTTCTAGGAAGGTTTGGTCTCATGAATTCCAACCTTATGAAGCATTTTGTAGGAATAACATTCAACAAACCATCATAAGTAGCATGGTTCTAGTTATGAAGCCTGTTCTAGGCATGAAAATCTTCCCATGACATGATACACATGGTGGGTCTATGAAATAACTGTTGTAGGGTCTAGATACCCTTCTTGTGAAATTTGAGCACCTTAAGCCAAGGCGACTTAGCCAATGACTGACCATTACAAGAAAAAAGAGGTGACCACCAAATATTTTGCTGGTTAAGAGAGAGCCCATCTCAAAAACTAGAGCCATCCTAATGGAGCTAGGGTTTGATAGCCTCCTAGGATCACTAGATACTTTTGGCCACAAAAGTCTCAATAATTTAGATTAGTTCCTCCATGACCAGAAGGGTTTGAAAGCCAATCCCCTTCTAGGCGGGTCTATGGATAGGGAAGCTAGATTGAATACCATGCTTGAGAAGAATTTTCCAGGCCTCATCCCTAGTAAGGGCACATATAATCCATTTAACACATAAAGCAGTCCCTTGTCGTTGAGTGGAAAGCAACCCAAGTCCTCCAGAATCTCTGGGAAGGTAGTAGAATTCCCAAGAAAAATGGTGAAACCCCCTGTGGGACTTAGAGGAGGCCCAAACAAATTCTTGAAGCAATTTTTCAAGCTTGTCATAGGCAGCTTTGGAAGGGGCCCAACAGGAAGAATAGTAGACGTGGGTGGCCGCCAGAAGTTTGGAGCACACCTAAAATTTCCCCGCTAGGGAGAGGGGTTTGGTAATCCAATAAGTAAGCTTTTGCTTGACTCTGGAGAGCACAACTTGTGAAAGTTTAGCCAGGGATTCCTGGAAAGTAAAGGGAATGCCCAGAAACTAAAAAATCTCTCGTGGCCTAATCCACTTCCAACCATATTGCCGCAACCAAGGAGGAGAAGGCAAGATAGACTGTCTATAGCACAAAGTTTTGTGCTACTGAATGGTAGAACCAGAAGAAAGACAAAATATGTTAAGGCACTCTAGGGATGCAACAATAGTATCTTCTTCCTCTAGAAGAGTGAGGAAAGAGTCATTTGCAAAATATCCATTAACTAGTTGAGCCTGAGAGTTGGGCAGAGAGATGCCCTTGACATGCTGCTGGAAAACTACATTGGCCAGGAGGTATCCAAATCCCTTAGCAGCAAACACATACAAAGAGGAGGCAAGCGGGCACCCTTTCCAAATGGAATGAAAGAGACTAAAGGCAAAGGATTGACGACCATTAATGGTGATGCATGCAGAGACATCCGTAAAGAGCATTCAAACAAACTGAATGAAGTTGGGCCCAAAACGCAAAGCTTGTAGCATAGCAAGAATAAAAGGCCACTCAATATAGTCATAGGCCTTGGCAAAGTCAATTTTGATAAACATGGATTTCTGGTTGGAACACCTGGCCCATTCCATGCCTTCCCAAACAACAATAATATTATCCAGAATAAACCTAGATTTGATAAACCTAATTTGCTATAGGTGCACAATCTAAGGTAAAAGATGGTAGACCTTCAGAGCCAAAGCCTTGGCGATGATCTTGTAGGAGAGATTGAGAAGCGTGATAGGTCTCTAGTTGCAAATGTCTTTTGGGTCACTAGACTTAGGTATGAATTTTATATTACATTTGTTTATTAGGTTACCTAGAGTATTAGCATATACAGTCCCACAGGGCCTTGTAGAATTTGTAAGGGAACCCATTGACCCCTGAGGCTTTGTCATTAGCCATGGAATGGATAGCCTCTTTGAGATCATCAATTGTTAACAATTGATCACAAAAAATTTTTGGGCTGAAGAAAGCTTATTTGGCACCATAGCAAGGCAATCTTGAAGGGCTTGTCGTCGCATAGGCATGGGTTCCTACGCAGTGAAACCTGCTCATAATGATGGAAAAAGGCTTGGAGAATGTCAAGAAGCTTAGAAAGCACCTGAATGCCATCTTTAATTTTTTTAATGCTTGGGGATGAGTGCCTGGCACACAGAGCCAAAAAAAACTCTTTGGAGGAATGATCACCAACTTTTAACCAATGTAACCAAACTTTGATCTGCACACCTCTGGCAGCATAATTGTCTGTAACTTACTTTTTGTGCCTTAATTATGCCACCCTGAGTTGCAATGATGGAGAAAAAGGGTTGGCTGCCAAAGCCTCAGTAGCTTAGCAGAGGTCAACGGTGGTAGCCTCATAAGACCACCAATGAAAGATAGCTAGCTAGCACCCATAAATGGGTAGAAATCTAGCCATGTGAGTGATAGCATCATTCCACCAAGTAATCCAACCTATATGATGAGCTGGCCTGCACTCCAAATTCTAGACACTGCGAATATGGGCCAAGGTAGGCTTGTGGTAGAGTAAAGACATGTTTAGAAAAAAATTGAGTTTTACATGAATGAGGCTGTCGAGTCTTCCATTCAATGCAAAAATAAATGGGGAAGTGGTCTGACAAAGTCACATCCACTAACAGGTTAATCGTGAGAGAAGAGTTGCCAAAAGAGAAAAATAATTGAGCCAAGATCATGGCATGATCAAGGTTCTTAAATATTCTATTAGACCCGATTTTGTAATTACACCAAGTGTGCTTAGAGAGAATGAGAATGGCGGTGGGCAATATTGGGATCAAAGAGCCCCAATTTATTGCACATGTAAAACCACGCCTCCCTTTTGCCAACTGTCCATCTGAATGGCAAGGTACCATCTTTTTCATACACCATCTCAACCATATTGAAATCCCCACACAATAACTAGGTAGCAACTAGTAATGAATAGACAATCTAGTGCTAGAGCAAAGAATATTCCACAACATCATTAGAAGCATATACATTAATAATCCCAAAGGAATGATTATCAATGTTGAGAAGGATCCATATGAGTCGATGAGTGGGATCAAACCCGTGGTTGACCACACAAGAGTACCACCATGGGGACAAAAGGGTGATAGCTCTGCCACACCCAACATCATGAGCAATACAAAACATTTTACTGGCTAGCCAAATAGAGGGGTATGTGCAAGATCATGGTGCGCCAAAAAGTGGCAATATTTGCAGGGTATGTGGCTGGCGACTTTTTTTTCACCCAAAATTAATGAAATGAAAAGGGTTTTTAGAGGAGATTATCATCTTTCCAAAAATATAAATTATGATTTAATTTGAATTTAATAAATAATTATTATTCATTTTCTATTAGAATTACGACTAAAGTCCTGATCACAGGCTGATTGAAAAACATCTATAACTTTCAAGCGGTATCATATTTTTTGAATCCAAAACATGTGTCACATTCTATGCTTCACATACTATAGGATTAAAAAGAAAAATTAAATTTCATGAATTTTTGACCAAGTTAAGGTGGTCGACATACGAGTTTTTATATTTTCTAAAAGTTTTAATAAAAATTCATAATTAATTATTTACTTGGAAAAAATTACAAAAAAATATGCATCACATCCGGACATGAGTCCTCTACTTATATATAAAATATTACAAAAGAATATTATCATTTTATTATGGTTAGGGTGGTTGACAGGACACCTACTTCTTATTTTTTCCCTAAATTTAAGTACTACGCATTGAAATTTCAAATTTTCACCAAATAGATTTTATTTATTTTTAAATAAACCTAGTATTTTAGAAACTACATTCAATTTTCTACAAATTCTATTCTTACATATTTTTGAAATAATATAGATAAATTATTCAAATATTTACGTCAAGTTGTCTAACAGATTTTTCTGAATTTTTCACCACTTAAGGGCCTTTTTTTGCGATGATCCTGCACATACCCAGAGCGACAAGCTGTAACAAGCAAAAAACAAAAATTTTAACTTCTTGGAGACAAAGCACTTCAATACAAGAATACTTACACAAGGTATTCCTGATAGAATACTTTCTGGAGAGGTCTATCAGACCTTGAACATTTCATGAGAGGAAATTCATGAATGAAACTCCTCCATATTTTTGAAGCCCAGTTCCTCTTCATTTAGAGAAGAGAAATGAATCTGCGAAAATTCTGGCGGAACTAACCCAATCTGGATGGAAGGAGAGGAAACCCTCTACTTTTCTTGAACATATTCCCCTTCTTCCCTAGGAGGAGAAGGGCTGTGAGATTGCTTTTGAGCTCCCATCACAGGAGGGGAAACATTTGGCTCCGTTAATATGACATCAATAGGCCAAGGCATTTCTAGTGGCCTAGGCTACGGTGAAACATAATCGGCTCCAACAAGAGCTTCCTTCCCATTCATTGAAGGGTTTGAAACAACTTTCACTGGTTCAAAGGCCTTGGGGGCCGACCGAGAACCAGTGGACTTATTCTTGCGTTTCATAACCATAGTCCATTTCACATTAGGTTTGGCAGCAGAGGCATCCATCAGACGAGGCTTTTCAACATCTTGTGGCAGAGAAGGTGTATGAGGCACTGCCAAAGGGCAGTCTTTGATCTTGTGGTTTGCGGATTGACAACTATAACATCTGTTGGGAAGATTAAAATATGTGACCTTCTGGGTATGCCAGAGAACTCCAATTTGAATATCAATGGAGTCTCTCAAATCTTTGGGAAGTTCCACTTCCACACAAATCCTTTTCTGGGGTCGGGCCTGAAAGAACCTATTTGGCTCAATGCAAATAACCCTCCCCAACGAGGAAGCTATATGATTCAAAAAAGGCACACAAGGCAAGGTTAAACCAGGAAATTCAATCCAGATCAGAACTCACAACTTGGTGTCATCCAAGACATCAAAGTCTCGGGTCCAAGCCTGGAAAACTAACAAAGAAGATAGGACATTCTAGGGACCATGGGCTAAGATAGCTTGGACATGATTGACTTCCACAAAGTGGAACAAAAAGAAACCCTTGGTTAAATTTTGGACCATGTCAAGGCGGACCCCATGAGGGACCCAAGCCTTGCTGACCCATTCTTTAAGCACACTTTCAGGGGGAGTTCTCCCAACAAAATACCCGACAAGGGTGTGTTGCTCAAGCCATTGACAAGCAGTATCAAAATCTGGTAAAGGAAAAACCACATCAGCTGGTGAATCAGAGCACTTACCTCGTGAAATAATTTCAAAACAAATTTTTGGGGACGTTTTTTCGGAGGAGGAGCCATTGAGCAAAGCCGACGAACCGCTAACACCAGCATGAATTTTTGGGTTAGAGCTGGTTGAAGGCATATTAAAACACAAAACACACACTAAGTGCAGTCATACACACAAGAAAAGAGGAGTTTCATGTGCTAACAATATAGTATGATGCAAGAGGGGCCAAGAATGACCGCAGACAGCACAAAACCCTAGCAAAGCTCATACACCTTCATTTCCCATTCAGTTTTAAACTTTTGAAAGCTAAAGTAATGGAGTAGAACATGTTAGCACTCCTTTATTTTGGAAAAGTATTCCAAGTTGATTGTGATGCAAGTGGGATAGTGATTAGAGGGGACTTGAGTCGAGAGGGAAGACCAATAGCATACTTCAGTGAGAAGTTGAATGAAAAAAGAAGAAAATATTCTATGTATGATCAAGAGTTTAACGCCATTGTGCAAGCTCTTAAGAAGTGAGGACATTACTTACTTCTGAAGGAGTTTGTTTTGTATACCGACCATCATGCATTGCAATATATAAAAACCAAACCTAAGAAATTAGTCAAAAGAATTAGAAGTGGGTTGAATTTCTTCAAAGTTATTCTTTTGTATTGAAACATAGAAGCGAGAAATCCAAGAGAGTAGCTGATGTATGAAGTCGAAGGCATTTGTTGTAGACTGAAATGAGAGTTAATGTTGTTGGGTTTGATTCTATGTGGGATTTTTATGATGAGGATGTTGATTTTAAAGATGCTTGGACAATGTGTAATAATCCCATGGAAAGGGGTAGAACTCCATCAGTTGGAGGGTAGAACTCAATCAAGCAAAATTATTTATCTCTCGAAATCTCACTCACTTGCACTTAATGCGTTCTTCCCATAATTGATATTGAAGTGTATATTACATTAATAAATCATTACATAATAACTTACTACAAAATGTTTGAGTACCTTTAAGTGTAAGAAAGATTATCAAATACTACTCAATGATAAGTTAATCCATCCAACATACTTTTTTAATTGATAAATATGGCCTAGGCGGCTAGGTAGTGGAAAATGGTGAAAAACTCTCAGTCAAGTTGGGAAACTAATACAAAGATTATCAAATACTACTCAATGATAAGTTAATCCATCCAACATACTTTTTTAATTGATAAATATGGCCTAGGGGGCTAGGTAGTGGAAAATGGTGAAAAACTCTCAGTCAAGTTGGGAAACTAATACAAAGGATAAAATTAATTGTTGTAATTTCTCCAACTAAATTTTTAATTGGTGATTGAGATGTGTGGAGGGCGTAAAAAATGGTGTAAGAAAGATTATCAAATACTACTCAATGATAAGTTAATCCATCCAACATACTTTTTTAATTTATAAATATGGCCTAGGGGGCTAGGTAGTGGAAAATGGTGAAAAACTCTCAGTCAAGTTGGGAAACTAATACAAAGGATAAAATTAATTGTTGTAATTTCTCCAACTACATTTTTAATTGGTGATTGAGATGTGTGGAGGGCGTAAAAAATGTACAATCAGATAGAAAATATGATATAGACCAAATGATACAAATATGGGCCTTAACTATAAATAAATCCCTAGGTTTGAAAAATGCTAAATATAGAAAATTCATTAAATGAGGTTAGTTGTGCATGGCTTGAGAAGGGGAGTCTTGTTAGTGAAGAAAATGTGTGAAAAATTCTAGCAGAAGGTGCTAGAGAATAACTAAGAGAATTCTAAGAGAGAAGACCTAGACTAAATTAGAGAGAATATCATCTAGGGTATGCATTCAATGTTTAGAGTAGGAGATAGCAAGAAGAGGTGAAAAGAGAAGAGAAAAGAGGTATGCAAATGCTGATTAAGAATTAACAAAATAGAGTAGATTATGAGTAGTTGTAGAATTGGTAGATGTAACATTAAATTGGATTCTTGTGAATCATTTTGTAACCAGGAGTTGTTGCTTTGTAAATTTCATTGTAAATTTGATTGGTTGATGTCATAAAAAACTAAGTTGGTGCTTAGATTAGGTAGTAGCTGCTTCCTTAGTGTTGGTGCTCTTAATTTAGGGGATTGGTGTGTCCCTAGGGATGGTTCCCTTAAACATTGTAACTAGTGAAGTTCTATTGCGAGGCTGGATTAGGATAGTAGATCCTAGTAGCATTTCTCACCATTGTTTTTCTCATATTGGGTTTTTCATGTAAATATGGTGTTATGTATATTTGTGTGTGTGATCTTTGCATTATCTTTAATCTGCTTTAAGAGGTGTTTAAAGTTAAATTTTATTGATCTACTAATTCACCCCCCTCTCAGTAGATATTTATGTTCCAACAATTGTTATCAAAGCCTTGGTTCCTTTGGAGAAGCTTAATTAGCTCAGGTTGATCTTGGATAGTGAACATAAGATGACTAGTGATGAAGGCTCTTCTTCAAACAATGCACCTCTCTTTGATGGATCAAACTATGCAATCTAGAGCATCGGGATGAAAGTTTATCTATCCTCATTAGGGTTTGATAACTGAATGTTAGTTGTAAATTCCTATGTTATTCCTAGTACACCTCCTACAGATCAAGAATACAACAAAGTATATTAAAAAAATGCTAAGGAAAATAATGTTATTCTTTGTGGGTTGTCCAACTTAGAGTTTGTCAAAGTCATGCGTTGTCAAAAAACACATGAGATTTGGGGAAAATTGAAGAGCATCTATGAAGGTGACGATAAATTAAAGCAAGAAAAGATACAAATTTACAAAGGTAAGTTTGACTATCTAAAAATGAGTGAAAAAGAGAAGATTACAAATACCTATAAAGGGTAGATAAAATATTCACTGCAATCAGAGGCCTTGGAGAAGAAATAAAAGAATCAGTCATTGTCAAGAAGGTCCTAAGATCACTGCCATCCAAGTGTGACTCTATAATTTTTCCAATAGAAGAAGAAAGAAATCTAAACAACTCACTATTGGTGAGTTGCATGGAACCTTTACTACACATGAGATGATAATGGGAGATGCAGATACATCCAAGAGAGAAGTTGCATTCAAAGCAACCAAGAAAGAAAAGATGGAATCATCTACATCTAAATCTAAGGAGATTGATGAAGAAGAAGCTATCTTTGTCAGAATATTAAGAAGAGGCTTTGGAAAATACCAAGGTAAATTACCCTTTAGATGATTTAATTATGGTAAGATAGGAAATTTTCTGGTGAAATGTCCATTTGGAAAAAAGGATAACACTGAACAAGAAGAAGAAAATGAAAAGAAGAAACCATATTTCTCCAAGAAAGAGAACTTCTTTAAGGATAAGAAGAGTCTAAATACAAGATAAGAAAGTGATTCATCCGATGTTAGTGATAGCTCAGATGATGAACGAAATTGCGCCTTTGTGGTTGAGGGAGATGAATCCCTATTCATGGCACTAGGCTCTGCTTCTAAGGTTAGGAAAAGGAAGAAGTTAGAGAATTAGAAGATGAAGAAGAAGGAGAAGTTGATCTAGAGGGTGAACTCATCTATTCTCTAGATGATATTTATAAATTAAGAAAGGAGAAAAAAGTTGAAGAATCTTGCACAAAAGGAAATTGAGAAGCTGTCTAGAAATCTTGAAGAATCTAACTAGATGGTGGTGAGTTTGAATTCATGAGTTGAAGAAGCCAAGAGAATAGAAGATGTAGTAAAATCTAAAATATAGTCTAAATCTAATGAATGCATGAAATTGGAAGCAGAAATAGTAGCTTTGAGAAAAGAGCTTGAAAAGGAAAAAGAACAAATAGACAAAGGTTTAAAATTGAAAGGAGGTTCTAAAATTCTTGATGAGTTGATTAACTAAGAAAATCCTTCAAAAGAGAAATCTGTCTTGGGTTTTGAAAAAGGGAAAAGTCCCACTACTAATGCATTTGCAAATTATATTATAAATTCAAAGTACAAAGAAAATTATGGAACAAAGAATGAGAAATCCTGCAAGAAGAATTCCTCTAAAGATGTGAAAATAGATGAATGCACTGTTGAGATGAAGAAATTAGATAAGAAGCTAACATAAGAGAAGAAAAATAACAAGCCTATCCTTGAAAACTTAGAGAAGAAGCAAAACAAAAAGGGAGCTAATGCAGATGGTTTCATAAAGGTGAGATACCTGAAGAAGCAAAAGTCTAGAAGACCCCCTCATCTTGCACAAACTAATTATATGACTAGGTATTCCTCATTTTTCTATGGTTAGTGTTATATTTGTTATCTGTTTGGTCATAGGGCTAGGGAATCTAGAGTTATACCTATAAGGAGAACAAACTTTGTAAGCATAAATTCATTTGCTCCTTTGATAGATACAAATGTAATATGCTATAATTGCAATAATTTTGGTCACATAGCTAAGCAATGTAGAGAAAAATTTGTAAGACCAAAAGTACAAAGTAAAGAGAAAAGTATACCTCCTATTGTGAACAAAGGGTCACAAATCTTTGAAAAGATGGAAGATAAGGTAGAAAAAGAAATCCAAGAAGGTTTGGAAAGAGAAAGAGAAAAAAGTTGTACAGTCAATTATTGCATAGACTGCACTTCATGCCAAGAAGTAGAACTTGTGGGTAATAGACAATGGTTGCTCTAAGAACATGACTATGAGTTTAGGAGGTAACACTACAATAAAGATCTATGGTAAAGGATCTCTAAGTATAGATGAAAGATTTCCTAAACATGACATTCTTTATGTTAAAGGATTAAAGTATAATCTACAAAATTTCAACCGAATGTGTGACAATGGATATAAGATCTCATTAAGTGCAGAAGGATGTAAGATAAAAAAGTCAAGGAGACTAGTTGTAGAAGGTAAAAGAAATGAAATAAATATTTACTATCTTAGTGAAGTGAATGATCAAAGTTGCATGATAGGACATATAGATGAAAGATTTCAGACAAGGAGAAGAGATGCAAAGAACAAAGAGCAATTTGAATATCAAACAAAAATTGGGAGTATTTTCTGCCACATCACATCACTAAATCTTAGTGATAGGGCATGAGTCCAGTGGGAGCTTCATAGAAAATTTATTCATCCCTAGAAGAGAAAAATATTCAAGTTAGGTATGATTGGTGTGAACCTTAAATCTGCATTTTCTCAAAAACAAAAAGCCCTTAGCATTGTTAGTGAACCAAAGTAAACAAAAGATTCCCTATAAGATTCATTTGAACATAAGAATAAGAAGCAAAAAGCAAGCAAAACATAAGGAAACATTATTCTAAGAGACCTGTAAGACCTCTTAAATGATTTGTTGGATGTACATGTCAACTTGGGGGGAGATTCAAATTTGGAAGAATATTCTCCTTTTATGACATGTTGAAAGAAAATGATGAATTAATAAATCAATAAATTGATTTATTTGTGCAAGTGGGAAAAGCTAGAGGATGTGATGTGTGATTAGATTATATTAATTAGGATTAGATTAACTTAGTGAGGGATTAGGTGATTTTGACTTTTGACTTAGATGCTTGGATTTATTTAAATCAAAAGGGAGGAAAGGTGATTTAAGACTTGATTAAATACATATTTGATTTATTTAATCAAAGAGGATGTTGTTAGGCTTAAATTAAATAAAGTTAATTTATTCAATTTAAATGGATGACCTTAGGAGATTAATCAATTAAACTTGGTTTATTTAATTGATGAGTGAATATGATTATGCATGATGTCAATTTTGTGTGTCTACATTTTTCCCCTCTTTGAAGCAATGTACTTGATGCATTGGTTCAAAGGATACACTTGCCACGATCAAAATTGAAAATTTTTCTAATTTTTTTAGATGCCCCAGTGGAAAGAAGAACACTGGTACATTGCCCCCTCGAGAGATCAAGTGAAAAGATTCAATTTGAGGGTCGATCTCACGATAAAGAGGTTCAAGATAGACATATGGATGGTTATGATGATGATGCAAATGAGATGGTTTTTAAAGATGCTAATAATCAATCTATATTATCCTAAACAACTTAAATGATGATATAATGCATGTGAGATGGATGAGATGGATGATGTGATATGCTATGATTATGAGATTTATGTATGCTAATGATTTGTGGATGCAACATGGATGCAAGATGGATGCATTGGTGATGGTGATTAACTGATCATGATGTGATGTTAGTGCAGAAAAGAAGAAAGAAGAAATGAGATGATGACAAGAGGATCCAACAAGTCCATGATCTGACGAGACTTTATTAGAGATGATGATGATGATGATGATAGATGATGTTTCACTTATCAAGGATTGAGATTTTAAAAGGGCTACTTACCTTATGTTTGATAACACACATAGATACGATGCATCAAGGTATAAAGAACCAGGATGGCGTTGTACCTAGTGTGATGGACTTTGACTTGATAAATAGATAGGAGTATTGTTTTTCACACTTGACATACAAAAACCTTGCTAGGATGTACCTAACAAAGCAAGTATTCACCAAGTTATATTACAAGAACGTCCAACAAGCACACTAGAAAAAAAGAAAATGATCGATGCCCCATTCCTTTCTCTCTAAATCATTTTGAGTAGACACCATCGAGAGGTCATTGGGATGAGCGCAATAAGATAAATCAAAAGAAAAGATCAAGTACACAAACAAGTCAATGTTCTTCATATCTCTAGCCAAAGGGATTTGTTTTGATAGGATAAGAATCCAAAGTGATATCCAAAATGATTCCCATTGTCGGAATGATATATCCTAGGACATGCATTTGTATAGGATGATGATGGGTTGATAAGTTGATTGATAGGCTATTGATATAAGGTTGACTGACATGTTTGAAAATGACCAAGAGTTTGATTTTGTGTTTGACGGTTTGTTGTTTGCTTTTGATTTTACAATTGAAGCTTGCTTTTGCTGATTGTTGTGATTGTTTCTGTTTGTTTTTCCAAAAGGTGAAGGTGATGATAAGTTTATTATGGATGATTGATTATTTCGAGTGAAAGCGGGATGAGACAAATTAATTTTTTCAAATATTTGGATGTTTTTGATGTTTTTGAAATGTTTTAAGGCCGTTTTTGGGTTTTTTGGATTTTTCAAATGTTTTGATTTTTGATTTTTCAAATGTTTTGGGGTTTTCTGAGATTTTATGAATGTTTTTGGATTTTGTGTTTCAAATGATTTTTGATTTTTTGATTTTCTGATGTTTTTGGATTTTCACATGATTTTGACAATTTGGATAAGGATGTGTCTGATGATATCAGTGCTTTGTTTGAGATTTTGTTGAAAACCAAGCTAAGGTTGATTGATCAGATCGATGGATTGATGATGATAACATTGTTGAGGATGCAGAACAATGCAATGATATTATTACACAACACAAGGACTAGGATGAATATCCCAAGATGATGAGGGATTGATGATGATAACATTGTCGAGGATACACAACAATACAAGGATAGTGTTAAGCAACACAAGGATTATGATGGATATCCCAAGATGATGATGGATTGATTGGATTTGATTGATCAGGATTTTGAAGCTTGATTTGGAACAAAATCTATTTGAATGATTTGATGTGACATTTGACATGTAAATTAGATGCAACTGATAGTGATTGTTTGGATTGATGTTCGATGAAAGATGAAGACTGATAAGAAATGTCTTCTCATCAAAATATGTCATGGGCTAGTGATTTGGATTCTTGCTCACAAGTGGTTTGACCAATTTGATTTCACATTTTCCAATGTTCGGATCACCATATAAGTTGGAGGATATAGATCAAGATTTATTCCCAAAACAAGATGCAAATATCTACCCACAGTGTCTAGCAATGTATGGAATGCGATGCGTGGATGCTCAGATAGGTGTATGGATTGATGGATATGGAAAGCATGCAAAGGATGCCAAGGATTATCTTGCAATAAGATACAGTGTTCAGATAAAGAATGCTCATTGGATAATGCTTCATGGCTCAGATGATGCTGGGTAGGATAGGATCAATGAAAATTACCCATGTCAAGATGTTTACCATAAGCAAGCATAAAGTGTGCACCAAACTTTGTCAAGATGAAGATAACTTGTAGATGGATGAAGATGGATCAGATAAATGGTTCATGGATGAATGGATTTATTATGGTTGAGATGGATGGAATGATGGCCTTATTATGGATGGGATGAGATGCTTTCACCTGAATTGGCGCATGTAGATGCTCGATTCTACACATGACGCCTGTTTGCCAAGTTTTCATCATGGTACCTATCCAAAGCGCCACCGTAGTGGTTTTCACTAGAGGATGATTTTTATCTTTACTATTTTCATAATTTTTTGATTTTTTTTGATTTTCACATTTTATTTTTATTTCTTTTTATTTTTCTAAAAGACTTTAAACTCATGGTGAACCATCTGGTGGTGTCGATGTAGATTCTTTTGTCATGATGTGCCATCGATTACTTGCTTGAATAATTTGCTTTGCTAAGATATGTGCACTTGAATACAACTTTTGAGATTCCTGATCTGCTTTGTCAATACCGGAGTTAACTTTATCTTTGTGTGCACATCGAGATAGAGTGCCTTCTGAATCCTTATGATGAAGGGTCATTGCCAATACAGGGTCAATGTAAGAATTGGATATTATGTGTGGGGGCATGGATGGAGTTATGTGTTTAGGGATAAGAGATGGATTGGTTGATAGTTTGGAACCTTTGACTCTCCAAACTTGGGAAGATGAGCAATTATGGGTGGTTATGGAATTGTGCATGGAATTAGGACCAACTGCTTGATATACTTTGTATGTCGCTTGGGAAGGCCGCCTTTTCTTGTTTGGACATCTTTGATGGATACTTTTCCCTTTTTTATTTTCCCCCATAGTTTCTTTGACTAATGGATTTCGACATGGATAATCTTTCTTTGTATTTTTTGGTATCCATGCATATTTTATTTGTCCCTTATGCTTCCTTGCTTCTATTGCTTTAATAACATTCTTCTTGCTTTGATTTGCATCCTTATTTTGATGTTGGTCTCTATTTGTGGATGGGGTGATGGGTGGATGAAGATTCATGATGTGCCTGGTTGTAGTATTGACATCGGTTTCATCATAAGGACTCTTCACACTCCCTATGTTGATGCTTGCATTAGATAAAGTTGCCCCCAGTATGGTGGTAGTAGCACCTTCATTCCTTGATTCTACTTGTTTTGATATATCTTTTTCAGTAAGCATGCTTTGATAAATGGCCATTGCAGATGACGTTGTTTCAATTTGATGCTCTACTAATTCCATAATGTCCTCTTCTATCTGACCTGTTTCTTTGAGTGGATAATGCTGGATCTCTTCATACAGGATGTCCTCATTCTAAATTTGGGATATATCTGATCCTGATGTTGACAACTCTATTTGACTGTAGGAATTGATAACCTGCTCTTTTTGTGTAATAATGTTAGGAGTAAAGGAATCTCGTTCTGAAGGAAGATCATCTATGTGTCCATCCAAAGAAAGAATCTCATGGGTATATGGAGTATGTACTATGTGGATATGATCATCATTTATGACATCTTGTATAGATTGGAGATTGTCCATTAGATCATTGTAGAATCTTGGAGATACAAATTTTTGATCTTGATTAATTTCAGAATTGCTTTTGACATGCTTTGGATCAAGTTCTTGACATGGGTCAATTTCAAAGGATGGATTGCTTATAAAGGGTTCCTGGATGCCATCATTAGACATGGTAAGTGGTTCAATATCCTCAAGTGTCAAGTTCAGGGTTCCTTCAATATCTGTAACCATGAGGTCAAAGGGGGTCAACATGTCTTGGAAAGGACTATTGCTAGACCTTAGTGGAAAATTTTGATCTTGCTTTGGAATAAATTCTTGAGATATGTCCTCTAACTCATAAGACAATGTAGACATTTTCAATAAGATCATTGGTCAATGGATTGTAAATTATGTCAATGGGATCAAATAATTCTAATATTCCTTTAAATAGATCACTAAAAAGTGGCTCTTGATGTATGGTGAGTTGATCATCGGATGGGGTGGAAACATCTTCAAGGTGCTCATCGATGGAGAGATCTTGATCATTGTTTTCAACAATTGTGGTGGAGGGATTTTCTATGTCTTCAATCATAGGGTCAAATGATGTTGAAATTTCTTGAATTGGATCATTGTTGGGTATTGTTGGTGGATTTTGATCATGATTGAAAAGTGACTCTTGATGTATGTTAATTTGATCATTGGATGAGTTGGAAACATCTTCAAGGTGTTCGTTGATG